>JAQQSW010019923.1:0-10950 GCA_028646575.1 Pseudocheirus occidentalis
CCCTCTCATCTTCCTCCCCCCTATTCTCCTATGTGGCAAGATACTCAATTTAGAGTTTAGTACTAGATATTTTCTTCCAGCCTCGTTAACCCAAAATGAACTTTTAAAAAAAGGAATTATTTTCCTGAAGTAGAGCAATTATAGATGTCTTCAAAGGTCAACATACCAAGAAGCTTAACCACATGATGATCTCACAAGATACAGAAAAAAAACCATTGACAAATTACAGGACACATTTTTTTTTAAGTTAAATGAAGTAATTCTTACAAAGTATAAGGCAGCCCGGAAGAATTTTTAAGAATATAGTGAAAATAATTATCTTAAATAGAAAGCAAACATCATGTACAATGGGGATGTAACATAAACTTTCCCAAGGAATTCAGGAACAAAGCAAGTATGGTCTATCTCCCTGCTATTAATTTGTAAAACTGTAGTAATATGAGTAATAGAAATAGGATAAGATGGGGGCAGAGCCAAGATGGCAGAGTAAAAACAGGAACTTGCTTGAACTCCTGCTCCAACTGCCTCCAATACTTGTAAAAATAAAAAAAATATAGGATAAGATAAAGGAATTCAAGGAATGAAAAAGGCAAAAAAGAGAGAAAACTATCATTTTCATTGCTGATATGATAATTTCCTTTAAAAATTCTAGGAAATCAACAAAGATAAAGAAACAATTAATTGCCTTAGCAAAATTTCAAGCTATAAAATAAACCCACAAAAAATCAGTATCAGTTATGTATTATAAAATAATGTTGTTGTTATTATTATAAGAATAACAAACAAAAAAGACAATAATAAAAAGGAATTTTTTAAAAACTATAAAATATTTAGGGGTTAATCTATAAAAGCACAAAAAATCTTAGTAGAGATTAAGCTGCAAAATGATCCTTAAAGAAATAAAAAACAACTTAAATAGTGGAATTAACATTCAGTGCTCATGGCTGGATTATACCAATCTAATAAAAAATACAACACTACCAAAATTAAATTTATTGTTTTATTATTTTACCAATCAACCCACAAACAAAATACTTGTTTTAGAGATAGATAAAATAATAAAATTCTTTTTTTAGGATTTTTCCCCCAGTTATGTATAGAAACAATTTTTAATGTTCATTTGTTTAAAACTGAGTTCCAACATCTCTTCCTTACTCTCTCTCCAGCATCCCTCACTGAGAAGACCAGCAATTTGATGTAGGTTGTATATGTGTAGTTATGCAAAACATTTCCATAGTAGTCATGTTGTGAAAGAAAACATAAACAAAGGCAAAAAAAAATCTCAAGAAAAGTAGAAAAAGTAAAATAAAAGCATGCTTCAATCAGACACCATTGGTTATTTTTTCTGGGTATAGACTGCATTTTTCATCATAAATTTTTCAGAGTTGTCTTGGACCTTTGTTTTGCTGAGAACAGCTAAGTCATTTGTGGCAGGTCATCTTACAATATTGCTGCCACATCATACACATTATAATTCACTTTGCATCAGCTCAGGTAAGACTTTCTAGGTTTTTTCTAATACCATAGTACTCATCATTTCTTGCAGCACAATTGTATCCATTATAATCACATACCATAATAAGTTCAGTCATTCCCCATTTGATGGGTGTTCCCTCATTTTCCGATTCTTTGTTCTGACTGTAAAAGTTGTTTTATTGCCTCTTTTATGTGAGATTACCTTTCCCTTTCTCTTTCCCCCAGGACATTCTTCTCTCTCACCCCTTATTTTTTTTAGATATCATCCCTTCCTATTCAACTCATACCTATGCCCTCCATTTGTATATACTCCTTCTAATTATCCTAATTATGAGAAAGTTCTTATAAGTATCATTTTCCTATGTTGGAATGAAAACAGTTTAACCTTACTATGATTTCCCTTTCCTGTTTATCTTTTTATACTTCTGTTGAGTCTTGCTTTTGATAGCCAATTTTTCTAATCATTCCTTGTCTTATCATCAATAATACCTGAAAGTCCTCTGTTTCACTGAATATCCATTCCCCACCCCCACCCCCCAAAGGATTATACTCAGTTTCACTGGGTAGGTGATTCTTGGTTGTAATCCTAGCTCCTTTACCTTCCAGAATATCATATTCCAAGCTTCTGATCCTTTAAAGACGTAGCTGTGAAATCTTGCATAATCCTGACTGGAATTGCTATTGGCTGCTTACAATATTTTTCCTTGACGAGGGAGCTCTGGAATTTGGCCATAATATTCCTAAGAGTTTTCATTTTAGGATCTCTTTTGGAGGTGTTTTTTGAATTCTTTCAATTTCTATTTTACCCTCTAGTTCTAGAATATTGAAGCAGTTTTACTTGATAATTTCTTGGAAGATGATGTCTAGGCTCTTTTTTCAACATGGCTTTTGGGTAACTCAATTAAATTTTTTTTTACTGAAACTTACATACAAAATAAAAAAATAAAAAGAAGCTTATTATAAATGTAAATATTGGAATTTAAATATAAAATAAGAAAAGGAAAAAAGAATGTCAAATGCACAGCAGAATGTAAGAGAGAATTCAAAATATATAGCAATAGCAATAAGTTTCCATTACAAGAAAGCCTACATAATAGATACTATGCATTTTGTAGAAAACTATCTTTTCTTTGCTTCCTTGTAAGTCTTTTGTTCTCTGCTACATATTTTTTACTAAGTTCTCTTTTCCTCTCTGCATTTCCACCTCTCCCTCCTGGAGGCTATAATTAAGCATGGATATTTTTATATATAAATACATACATGTATGTATACATATGTACATACATATATACATGCATACTTATGTATATAAACATATACTTTCCCCAAGAGATTCTACTTCCAATCTTTGTTTTTCTGTTAATGTAAATCTCTTATTCCCTGTTCCTCCTGACTCCTCTACTTTTCTTCTATCCACTATGTTGCCATCTTATTAACCTCCCAAACATTCTTCCCTTATGTTCCCCTTCCCATAAATTTAAATACCCTTTTGTGCACCCCTTTGACCAATTCCCTCAGCCTTTCCTCTAAAGATGCCGCCATTACCCTCCTATTCCTATCAATCTAAAGACCCGTCTGTATCTCCCTTTTAACCTATTCCCTTACCCTCCCCTCTAAAAATCCTCCCCTTATCTACTTCCCCTCCCTATCCCCTTAGGATTTTATTTCTTTATATATTTGGAAGACTTTTATACTCTTCTAGGTATATATGTATTGTTCTCTCTTAAACCTATTCCCAAAAAAAGTGGGTTTCCAGAACCAATAGCCCTCCTCAATCATCTAATTCTCCTGTATTCTCTCTTCTACCCAAACCTCATTTGTACAAGATAATTGCTCTTTTTAGCTGTCACTGAATGTTTGTACTTTTAGAAGACATATCATACTCAGAGCTATCCCAGTCTTTCTTATGAACTATTGAATTACTAATATCAGTCTTAGACATAGGTTTTACATTTTTCATACACAAAAGGTAAACAGTCTGTCCTTATATATTCCCTTGTAATTTGGTCATTGGTATGTACCTAATGTTTCTCTTGGCTCTTATATGTCAAATATATTAAGTTCAGTGGGGTTCTTTTAAACAAAGTCCTGAAAGTCTGACAATTCAATAAATATCTTTTTTTCATTCAAAATTATGCTTAGATTTGCTGGATATGATATTTTCGGTCAGAACCAAAGTTGTATTTTTCTTCCATATATATTGTTTCAAGACCTGCAAGTGTTTTGTGTCATCATTCCAAGGTCTTGTGTGATTCTTATTGTGCCATTGCCATATGTAATTTTTTTTTCTTGTTGCTCATAATATTTTGTACTTGAACTGGGTGTTGTGGAATTTGACTGGTATTTCTGTGAGTTTTCATCATAGGATCTCTTTCATGTGGTGATCAGTGGATTTTTTTTTCTATTTCTACATTCCTTTCTTGTTCAAATTTCAGAACAATTTCTTCAATTATTTCTTGTATTATTGCATTAAGATTCTTTTTTTAATTATAACTTTCAGGCAGTCTGATTATTCTTGTTTTTTCTCCTTGATCTGTTCTTCAGATCAGTTGTTTTTCTTATGAAATGTTTCATGTTCTCTTCTTTTTTCATTATATATGTATATACATATTATTATTGTTGTTGTTATTATTTTATTATAATTATTTCTTGATATCATAACTTTTCTGCCTTTCCCTTGCCAAATTCTGATTTTTCAAAGAGTCCTTTTCTTCCTTAAGATTCAGAGGATTCTGGGAAGATGGCACAAAAGGTCTGAAAATTCTAGGCTCTCCAGATTTACCCACACAGGAGATATAAAATAGCACCTCAGGACAAACAAATCACAGGTAAAAATAAATAAGAATAGAGACACAACTGGGCCCTCCTGGAACAATCTAACAATGAGTTTTGGTCCCTAGGAAGAGTAAACACCTCAAGGTTAGGGTCTGCATTACCAACAAGCTGAAAGCCCCAGGGTTAGCTGGTTTGAGAAGCTATCTTGGCCCCAGACACCAGAGATTTTACCCAAGGATAGTGAGTGGAGTTGGCTGTATGAATTGAAGAAGATTGAGGGCACCTCTGCTGACAAGGATGCCAGACCCAACTGTGCTACTGAGAGCAGCAAAAAGTGAGAAGGAATCAGCATAAGTAGAATAAGCACACAAAGAATGGAGTTGTGGGCTGTGGGCACTTAGAGGAGGCTGGAGTTTGACTTTGTTTTCAGATTAGAGGGGAGAACTGAAGATCTGGGGCAAGAGGAACCATCCCCATATGCCAGGACTACTGGTGGTTACCAGAAATAAACTATTAAAAATTGCACAGGTACAGTAGAAAGAATTCAAACATATAAAGCTAATATAGGAATAGGAAAGACTGGGGTTCATCTTCAGAGGAGGATATTGAAGCAAAAAGGCCCTTTCCTACCCCAAAGAGTAATGTCAAATGGTCACCTGCCCAAAAAGAATATATAGAAGAAATTTAAAAAGACTTCAAAAACCAAATGAGAGAGATAGAGGAAAAACTAAAAAAGAAGGAAAACAATCCAATAAAAACAAAAAGATTATGAAAAGAAAACCAATCAATTAGAAAAGCAGATCCAGAATTTTAAGGAAGAAAATGACAACTTGAAAAGTAGACTTGGGCAAGGTGAAGCCAACTAAGTTCTAAGAAATGAAAAAATAATTAAACAAAGTATAAAGAATAAAAAAAGAAGAGAAAGTGAAACATCTTAAAAGAAAAAAAACTGATCTGTAGAACAGATCAAGAAGAGACAACTTAAGAAAAATTAGACTATCTGAAGGCTTTGATAAAAAAGGAATCTTGATACAATAATACAAGAAATAATTAAAGAAAATTTTCCTAAAGCATTACAACAAGGGGGAGGAGGGGAAATAGAAATAGAAAAAAAAATCCAGCAGTCACCACTTGAAAGAGATCCTATAAGAAAAACACATAGCAATATTAGAGTCAAATTCCAAAACCCTCAGCTCAAGGATAAAATATTAAGAGCATCAAGAAAAAAAAAACTTAAATATGATGGTGCCACAATTAGAATCACAAAAGACGTAACATATACCAAAGAGCAAAAGAACTGGGGTTTTAGCCAAAAAAATCATGCCAATATAATTAAGCATAATTCTTAATGGGAAAAAATGATCATTTGATCTACTGTCAGACTTTCCGGACTAAATATAAAAAAAACAACCTGAACTTAATAGATTTTATATGCCAGAGCCAAGAGAAATATAAGGTATATACCAAAGACTGATTAGAAGATATTCAATAAAGATAGATAATTTGCCTTTTATATACATAAAATGTTTTTTTTCTAAAATTGTCATAATTAATTGGATAGTTGGTTTAAAAAATATTGAGGTATACCAGAGTATGATATGACTTTAAAAAGTAAAATCATTTAAGAACAGCTAAAAAGAGTAATTATTTTGTAGCAATGATATACAACAAGAAGAACTGACAGAGGAATTAGATGACGGGGAGGGCAAGTAGATCTGGTAACCTATTTTCATTGGGTATAGGTTTAAGAGGGAAACACACACACACACACACAGGGAGTTGAGGGAATAGGTTAAAGGGGTGTGTAGAAGAGTATTTAGATCAATGGGAATGGGAGGATAAGGGAGATATCCTTGGGAAGATAAGGAAGGCTTCTCTAGAAGGGAGGGTGAGGGAAGAAGTTACAGGTGGCTATAGAAGGGCATTTAGATTTATATAAATGGGAGGAACCCTTGGATGTGAGGGGAAACTAAGTAATTGGAGGGCAAAGTAGTGAATAGAAGTAAAGTAGAGGAATCAGGAATGATAGGAAATAAGAGATATGCAAAAAAACTCCACAAAAATAATCATCATTAGTAGAAATTTTTAGGGAAAGTATATGTCAAAAAAAAAAAAGGGGGGCAGCTACGTGGCGCAGTGAATAGAGCACCGGCCCTGGAGTCAGGAGTACCTGAGTTCAAATCCGGCCTCAGACACTTAACACGAAAAAACTAGCCGTGTGACCTTGGGCAAGTCACTTAACCCCAACTGCCCTCCAAAAAAAAAAAAAAGAAAGTGTATGTCTCCATATGTACATATTTATGTTTATATATATATGTATGTATATGTCTATGTATCCATCTATATCTATATTATAAATATATTCATACTTAATTGTAGCCTTCTAAAAGGAGAGGTAGAAGAAGAGGGGGAAAGAACAAAGTAAAAAGTGCACAGCAGAGAACAAAAGAAAACTTGCAAGTTTTTCTTTACAAGTAAAGGAAAAATAGCTCTCAACACAACATGTCATACTTATACGGGCATTCTTCAAAGGAAAATTTATTGCTACATATTTTGAATCCTCCCATATTTGGTGATGTTCATGACATGTTTTTTATTTTCTTTTCTTGATTTGTATTTAAGTTAAAACATTTACATTTATAATATGTGCCTTCCCCCATTTTCTCTATTCTGTATGTGTGTTCTGGTGTTTGAGTCTGAACTATAAAAAAGGAAAAAAAATATTCTGACTATATTTGGCTGACTTTCTTTTCACAATCTTCTTGTTTTCCTTGGATTGTTCTCATTTTTTCATTTTAGTTTTTCCTCAATCTCTCTCATTTGATTTTTACTCTTTTGTTGTCATGGTTGTTGTTTTTAGGATGGGGCAGGGCAGGGCAGTTGAGGTTAAGTGATTTTCCCAAAGTCACATGGCTACTAAGTGTTAAGTGACTGAGGCCACATTTGAACTCATGTCCTCCTGATTCCAAGGCTAGTGCTCTACACACTGCACTACATAGCCACCCCAATTTTTACTCTTTTTAACATTCTTCTGTGAATTCTTTCTTGGCAGGTGATCCTTTGACATTATTCTTTGGGGTTAGAAGAGGATTTCTTTGCCTCAGTAATCTCCTCTGAAGACAACCCCCAGGGCTTGCAGCTTGTTGTTTAAGTGGTCCCTAGCCTGGAGGTGTTTGCTCTTCACAGGAATGAAATCTCACCCTAAGATTTTTCTTCAGATCTTCTCTGATTTTCCCAGGAGGGCTACTGTTTTGCCCTTACTCTTATTTATTTTTAGAACTCTATGTTTGCCCTGAGGATTTTTTTTCTCTTTTGTGGAGAAGAAATCTTGAGAGCTTGGAGTTTTCTGACATGCTCCACCATCTTCCTAGAATCCTTTCCAAATAATTTTTAAATTATCTCTTGTAGAACTATTTTCCGTATCACTTGTTTTTTACAGTGAGATATTTCACGGTCTTCTATTTTTTCCATTCTTTTGATTTTGTTTTATTGTTTCTTGCTTTCTCATGAAGTCATTAGTTTCCATTTAGCCAATTATATCTTTAAGGAGTTGTTTTCTTTAGTGGATTTTTGTGTCTCTTTTTCCATTTGATCAATTCTGCTTTGTAAAGCATTCTTTTCCTCACTGGCTTTTTGAACCTTTTTTACCATTTGACCTAGTCTATTTTTAAAGTGTTATTTTCTTCAGTATTTTCTTGTTTCTCCTTTACCAAGGTGCTAACTAGTTTTTCCTACATCACTCTCATTTCACTTCACAGTTTTCCCTTTGTCTCTCTTACTTGATTTTCAAAATCCTTCTTGAGCTCTTCCATGACCTGAAACCAATTCATATTTTTCTTGAAGGCTTTGGATATAGGAACTTTGGTTTGTTGTCTTTTTCTTAGTATGTGTTTTAATCTTCCTTCTCATAATAGTTAGTTTCTGTGTTCAGCTTTTTTTTCCCTATTGTTTGCTCATTTTTAAAGCTCCTATTTGACTTTTAACTCTTTGTTAAAATAGTGCTCTGCTTCCAGAGTGGAGGGCACAAAATTCAGGGGTTTCATGTAACTACTTGCAGAGATACTTCTAGTTACCTATAAATTTCAAGTTTTCCCAGGTTAGTATGTTCTAAGGAAAACCATTAACTACTCTCCTTACCTGTGCTTTGTGAGTGACCACACGCACTATTCTATGCCCAGAAACTATGAGGATGGTCCATGCTCCACTGTATCTGTAAACTATGGAGGGCCAATGTTTTTTCTCTGGTCAGGGAATGCCACCCAGGACGGTGACCTGGATCCAAGTATCGGCAAAGCAATGGAGTCTTACCTCAGGGCTAAAAAGGAAACCCTTGTACTCCCCCTTTCTGGCCAGTTTTTCAACCTCTTTGCTGTTTGTGGGCTGAAACCTCTTCAAGCAACTGCTGCCACTACTGACTCAGTGACTCACAAGGTCTATTCCTGGTTTACTGGGGCCGGGGCTCTGTTAGCATGGCCTGTGCTAGACTGTGCTTCTTTCTCACCCATGTGTGATAGATCTTTCCTCCTGACTTTCTAAGTTGTCTTTGGCAACTGAAGACTGAGAAGTCTGGAAACCACCGTTTCTGCCACTGATTCATTTGACCCAAGGCCAACTCCTGGTTTCTTGGGACCAGTTCTGCACTCATGTAGTCTGTACTAGCCAGTGTTCTTCTCTCACCCTGATATAACAGACCTTTCAAGTTGTCTTGTACTGGGGAATTGTTTCACTCCATCTTTCTATGGGTTATGTTGCTCTAGATTTGTTTAGAGTCATTATTTAAAGATATCTGGAGGGGGTGGGGGAAGAGCTCTGGTGAGTCCATGAATTTACTTCCATCTTGGTTCCACCTAATAAAATTCATTTGAAGGAACAAAAGATCTAGAACATCAAGACAAATAATGGGAAAAAAGCATAGGAATGAACTGGGGTAGGGGGATGACTTTTATATCCCAAACTACTATAAAGTAGAAGTAATCAACACCATTTTGTAGTATTAAAAATGAGGAATATTATCAAAGGAATAAATGAAATGAGTAACAATCAGAAAAATGGAACTCAATAATACAGTGTTTAATATATCTACAAATATAAAGAAAGAACCCCATATTTGATAATTACTTAAGTGAAAAATGGAAAACAATAGGAGATGTAATTTGAACCTAACAAGGGTTGGAGGAAATTTTCAGATAGTTCACTTTGATTACAAGGAGTTGAAAAGCTTCTTCACACCAAAAAATTAATACATCTAGGAAAGAGGAGAAATGTTCAAATTTGGACAAAATATAAAATTTCACTATTAAGCATTTGATATCCAATTTCTACAAATAACACTATCCATCCATCCATATATATGTTACATATCTATCTATCTATCTATCTATCTATCTATCTATCTATCTGTCTGTCTGTCTGTCTGTCTGTCGGTCCATCTGTATGTCTGTCTGTCTATCAATCTGTCATCAATCAATAAATAATGTATGTAGATGCAAAGTCATCCTCCAATATAACAGTAGTCAAAGAAGAAAAACAATTCTTTTTTTAATTTGTTTTCTTATTTACATCATTCACTTTCATGACATTTCTGAACCACAAACTTTCTCCCCATCCCTCACCTGCCCCAACTCCGAAACAGCAATCCCACTGCAAAGCATCTCCCCTGCTCTGCTCTCTTACTTTCTTGTAGGGCAGGGAGGGTCCCCCCATATGGGCCCCTGTATATCTTAATTCCTAGTTGCAGGCCTTGCAGAACTTTAAATTCTAGATTCTTTCCATTCCTCCCTTGTCCGCCACCCCCACTGGAAGGACAATCCAATACAGTCTGTGGATGTGTGATTACACAGGACATCTTCATAGTGGACATAGTGTGACAGTGATCCTCCATCTCTCCTTCCTATCGTTCCCCCTTTGTTCTGTTCTCTACCCTGTCCCTGTCCCTTTACTGAAATGTGTGCTTCCAGCATCCCTCCCCCGGGCCCTGCCCTCCCCTTCATCATCCCACCTCACATCCCCATGCCCCCTACTCTCCTGTGTGGCATGATGCCCAATTTAGAGTTTATGCCATTTCTTCCCTAAGCCAAATTCATTGAGAGTAATTGAAAGTAAAGTTGTAACAGTTATCCTTTGCCTCTTCTATATGGGATGATTAACCCCATTTTGTCTCTCTCTTTCTCCTCTCATTCTAGTCCTCTCCCACCTCAGAATGTCGCCTTTTAAAGTATCATCCCTTTGTATTCAATTCATCCTATACCCTCTATAAACACATATACACTCATGCTCAAATATGTATTCATACACATACATAGTCTCCTATATGGACATATGTGTAAGTATACATATGAATATACATTTGTATTCCCTTCACCTATCCTCATGCTAAGAAAAGTTTCATAAGTTACTATTATTGTTTTTCCATATTGGCATGTAAATAATTCAAATTTGACAAGTTCCTTATGATTTCTTTCCCATGTTAACCTTCTCATGCTTTTGTGTTTGATTGTCAAATTTTCTGTTCAGCTCTGGTTTTTTCAGCAAGAATGCTTGAAAGTCCTCCACCTCATTGAATGACCATATTTTCCCTTGGAATACTATGCTCAATTTTGCTGGGTAGTTGATTCTTGGTTTTAATCCCAGCTCCCTTAATCTTTGAAATATAATATTCTAGGCCCTTCGGTCCCTCAGTGTAGAAGCTGCCAGATCCTG
>JAQQSW010019924.1:0-10950 GCA_028646575.1 Pseudocheirus occidentalis
TTTTTTTTCTCCTTTTCCTGGGTAAAAAAGAATAAGGTTTTAAAAATAAAAAAGCAGAGGTTGCCATTCAGGTTTTTTGTTTGCCCCTTTCATGTCTTTTTTCTGAGGTTCTCTGGCTTTTCTATACCCAATTTCTACTTATATTGATTAGTTTGCTTTAAAAAAAAAATCCCTCATAATGTTCTGTCTTTTTCTGTTCTTTCTTCAAGTTTCCACCTCTAATCTAAAATTAGTGTTTTGATGGGGGTAATTTTTTTTTTGATTTGGGGATTCAGGGAACAATTGTGAGTTTTTTTTTCCTGACTGATTTGGAAATCCCTTTTAGTAGGATATGTCATGAATAAAATGTCATTATTTACTGGCAAGTCTTAATTCTTATAAGCCTCATGAGTATAGGTTATGAATAGAGACTATAAACAAGTTACAGATTGATTAAAAAGCTTTGGACACAGATTTATCCAGTCTCTTTTAAGTTAAGCTTTTACAGATACACTGATTTTCAGACATTAACATTATAGTACATAGAAATGACAGAGGGGCAGCTAGGTGGCTGTGAATAGAGTGAATAGAGCACTGGCCCTGGAGTCAGGAGGACCTGAGTTCAAATGCAGCCTCAGATACTTAACACAAAAAACTAGCCATATGACCTTGGGCAAGTCACTTAACCCCAATTGCCTTGCCTTCCTTCCTCCAAAAAGACAAAAGAAAGAACAAAAATCCATACAGAAAGGTCAAATTTAACTGTAAGAATCTTCCTCAGAAGATCAAGGAAATAATTTAAATTGGAGTCTCAACATAACATGAAATTCTTATCATAGTATAACTAACAAATATTTCTTCACTGCACCTTCATTCATTTTACTAAAAAATATGTATTGATTAGACTGTTAAATGGTGGGCGCCATGGTAATATAAAGTTGTCCATTAATGCCCTAGCATTATATGCCAGGGAGTGTAGTAGATGCTATAGACTTAAGCAAAATGAAGTAGTTTCTGACCTCAAGGAATTTGCATTGTATTGGGGGGAGACAGTATGTACACATATAAGGAACCTGTAGTGCAGGTGAGAAGATAAGGACATTGGAGGGGGGAGGGTGGAACTCTGGAAAAGTGGAACTCAGTGTGCCATGAGAGTTTTCAAGTAAAAGAGATTCCTTCTTTCTGGGGTAATCAGTGAGGACTTTATAAAGAAAAATGATATGTGTATGTATTAGCCTTTGAAGGATGTATAGAATTTCACTTGGAAGAGATGGAGCTACATTCTAGGTAAGGAAACAAAGAAGGAAGGGGAAAAAAACATGGTCCCTCTCCTCAAGGTGCTCACATTCTAAACTGAAATCGTTATGTCCATACAAGACTCATTTAGATTAGATGGTACACAACCTTAGAGGAGAGGACTTAAGTATTCTCTAGATTTTCTTTTTGCCCACAATAGTATTCTACCTCATCTTACCCATTTCAATCAGTTAATCTACATGTGGAAAATCACTTGAGAGGTGCTGAATAATTGACTGTTTCCCTTCTTTGTGCCTCTTATCAAATATACCATTGATTAGATTCTCTGCAGTAGCCAGAATATAGGATTGGTGAAGGCTAGACTCTGAAAAAGATTGATATACTCAGAAAAGTTAATTAAAACACAAAAAAATGAAAATGAAGCTTATTATTTCCATTGTCAGTCCTGAGAAACTTAGATGACATTTATTTCATACAGCAAAGGGGGGGGGCGACCTTGAAATTTGCATTTAGATTTGAGTAATATATGAAAATTTTATTGCAGTGTTTCCCTTCCCCAGTTAATTTTATAATTAAGAAATTTGTAGATTTCACATTAACAGAATGGTTAATGTTGACTACTGGCTAAAGCTAATAAATATCAAAGATAGTATGACAGTACTAAAGTAAAGGCAAGTTTAAAAAAAAAATAGTACCCCCTAGAAAGAAAGGTAGTAGCTACTGAGGGGAAAAGATAACTCAAGATTTCCTGAAGGATTTTAAGAGGTCGAGGTAAAGGAAGGAAAGCATTCCTTTGTATCGGCATGAAGAACAGCTGATACAAAGGCACTGAGATAAAACGTGGAATTTTGTGTATGAAGAATAACAAGTAGGCCAGCAAAACTAGATTGTTGGAAAATTGTAAAAGCAGCAAGGGACCATGTTGTGAAAACCATATGCTACATGGAAGCATTTATTTTTGATCTTAGAGGTAATAGGGGATTGCTGCAGTATGTTAAGTAGGGGGTTGACATGGTCAAGCCACAACTTCTAAAATTTAATCATAAAATGTAGGAATTATGGAGGACAGATTGGAATAGAGGCAAAGTTGAGGCAGAATAGCAGTTAATAGTCTTGTAATAGTTAAGATGAGAGGTAATTAGGGGCAAGATTCTTGCAGAAGGCAAGGTGGGAGTTGATGAGGGCCTGTTCTGTGTTGGTGGCTTTGTGACTGGAGAGAAGGCTTTTTTATATATAATGTTGTAGAAAAAGAAATGACAGTGAGAATGAGCAGCTTAAGATTCCATTAAGGTTGCAAACCTGGAATACTGGAAGGATGGTGATGCCCTCAGTAGCAATAGGAAAATAAAGAAAAGGGGTGGGCTTAAGGGGGGGAGGGAATAATGAAATCTGTTTTAGAGATAGATATGTGTCTGTTGATAGGGTAATAAGCCAACATGGAAGAAAAACATTAAAAACTAGAGAAGAGGGATGATGAAGGACAAAGCTTGTAACTCACCACCTTTAAATTTATTCATGAACTTTTTTTTTTTCATGCTTTCTCTAGGTAGAGATTGTCAGTGCTCGTTAAGTATAAAAAACAAGATTAAAAATAAAAATTGAATTTTGTTTGTGATGGAAAAAAATCTACATTTTTTTTTCTAGATGAAGATCGACTTTCCAGACGGAAGAGCATTGTGGACACTGTGTCCATTCAGGTGGATATTTTACCAGGCAGCAACCCTGTTGAAGATGTGGTAAGTTATTGAAAGTTAACCTAGGATCTTTGTTTTGAGGCAGACATTAGTTTTGTCAGTTTTTTTCCCCCTAATACACCTAAACAAAAAATTACCAGTGACTTATTTTAAAATAAAATAAATAGTATACCAACTCAAACTTTTCCTTTAAAAGTCACTAAAATTACTTAGGCTTAAACTTTTTAATTTTGCAAAATAGTTTTATGCATTTAATATTGCATAGTTTTAATGTTTTAAAATATTTTAAAATTTTTGTTATATTCAAATTTTAATTTTTAAATTCATTAATATACATATTATATATAATAAAAATAATAAATTAAACTTAAAATATTGCCTACACTCTTCTATTCCATTCAGCAGATTGTAAGCTCCTTGAAATCTGAGACTGCTTCCTTTTTTAGCTTTTACAGTACCATAATTTCCCAATAACTCTTTCTTCTCCAATATAAACCTTAACTTATAATAAAGAAATAAAATAGAAAGGAGAAAAAGCAGTTGGGCAAAACTAATCAGCACATCAGTCTTGTCTAACAGTAGATATGTAGGTATAGATATATACACATATACATGTGCATATGTGCATACAAATGTAGATATATAGAGTGTTTTACTTCTATAGTGAAGTGTATGTAGATATTTCTTTGAGATTGAGCTTAGATAAGACATGATTGGTATAGTTCTTTTTATTATACTTGGCCTACCAATTCATTTGCATAATTTTTAGAGCATACTTCCCTGCTACAGTAATTAAAACTTTATAGCTGTGCCATGATATCAGAGAAATCTTGTAATCTCATAGGATAAATTCATAGCATCATAGTCATTATGGAGATTGTACTAAGAAATAAAATATTGTACATATATAATTACTAGATCAGATCATTTTATTAGACATGTATTAATCACAGATAGAATTATTTCATGTGGTTAAGGTAGCACGTTTAGTAAAATTTTTCAACTGATGAAAAATTATAGCTTTGACATCAATGTTATCAGATAATCCGCAAAGGCCTTTAGTTTAAATTATTTGGAAATTGACTTATTTGAAGTAATCATCTTGGTTCTTCCCCTCTATTTTGGAGAATACAGGAGCACTGCTGTATAACTATTGGATTTTCACCCATTCACTTATGCTTAGTTCTTCATCCAAGAAAATCATAATAGTCAAATAAGAAATAACAATTGTCAAAATCTTTTCTCCATTTTTATGCAAAAATGTGTTACCAGTTTAAAAAAATGTTTACCTCCTAGGAAATCTTGTTCATTTACACAAACTGAAGCTTTAAAGGGGTATGGATCAAAATAGGGAAGGACATCATCTAAAATCACTTCTGGCAATTCCCAGATCTTGAGGTTTCCTGATAGTTGGTTTGTGTTGAGAGTTGATTTCTCAGACCCTGTTGTGGTAGCTAGGAACTACAGTAGTTGGTTTGTATTATCCTACTACTTTTACTTAGTAGAAATAGTCAGTGACTGGCTTAAATCTTATTCTGCTGTTTCCATCTGGCATTGACGTGATTAGGTTTTTGAAAGCCATGCCAGTGAAGACCTCTGCCAGGTCCTGTTTTTTGGTTTGTTTTGGGTTTTTTTTGTTTTTTTTTTTGATGAAACTATCAACTCTTAAAAATACTCTGCCATGTCATAGAGGGATTGTGATCTGCATCAGTGATGCATTTCCAAGTATCAAAATAAGATTTGGGGATATCAAGGGTAATTTATTATATTATCTAATTGGATTTAATCAGACACCTCCCCTCTCCACTCCACCTGAAGATTTTTCTGCTTTAAAGCTAATAGTAACTTAATCTCCTTTTAATAATTACAGCACATAGTATCTCTTCTTCATGTTTATTGGTCTGGTTGTAGCTCACTGCTTTGGAAAGTTTACTTTTTAAACTTAGATCTTCATGTATAATAGGTTTTGTCAAATACAAAGCCATCTTATGAAACGTTATTCTTCATACTTCATTTTTTAGTGACTACTTTTCATAGATACTACCTTTTATATACAGCATTTTAAACTGATATTGCTGAATTAATCTGTAAGTTTATCTGAGAAGTCCATTTCATAAAGATAAAGCATGAAATTTTCACATGGGGGGGACAGTACTTACTTGTTTTTAAACAGAAGATGATTTTTACATTAAAAGGCATTTATTACCATGTGTGTTCCCATTTGAAGCTCCTGTACTGCAAACTTGGTTCTATATTGCTACAATAAAGACAAACAAGTCTCATCCAGGGCATCTGAATAGTGAAATATACTACAGTATTAGATTCAGCTGAGCCAAACTCCAGCTTCAAATTTATTCACCAGGACAACATTCAACATAACACATATTGGAAATGTTTGCTCTAATACAAGGTAACAATACAGAGTTTCCAGCTAGGCAGTAAATATCAAAAATTTAAAACTGTGGAAAAGGGGAAATAGATGGATTCTAGAAACTATAGATTAATAAGCTTGTTTTTTAATGCCTTGCAAAATTCTAGAATGGATTTGTGAGCATTTAGAACAAATAGAACTGATCAGTAGGAGTCAGTATGGGCTGCATAAGATTAAGGTCTACCAAACTACCATTTTCTTATACTAGTGTATCTTTATTTTTACAGGATATTCAATAAAATGCTTTTCTTTATCCTTATAGACAAGATAATTTTCTTCACACATTCTAGTCCCACTTGCTATTTCACATACATGACATTCCCTCTCCCGCTGCCAGGCCTCTGCACACACTCAGAATGTTCTCCCTCCTCACATCTGCCTCACCAGAATTCAAAGCTTTTTTGAGGGCCGCCAGTGCTTTCATGATCCTTTCTGTTGGTAGGGCTTGCCCATTCTCCTCTTAGCCATTAGGAAAAAAAAATTTCCTTTGTATATGTTTTATATTTAGAGTAAGTATAGCTTAGTAACTACACATTAATTGGATTGCTCTGGGTAACTCACTTAATGTGTCATATCTCTAGGCAACTTCCTGAGAAGAGAAGTTGCAGAGAAAGTGCCAAACCTGCAAAAATCAAGGGTGTTTCCTCGTCTGATGAGTCATTCTTAAAATAATGAAATCACAGGATCAGTCTTTTGTGTACCCATTTTATATTGAA
The DNA here is from genome assembly GCA_028646575.1 of Pseudocheirus occidentalis. NCBI lineage: Eukaryota > Metazoa > Chordata > Mammalia > Diprotodontia > Pseudocheiridae > Pseudocheirus > Pseudocheirus occidentalis. Next base: position 6,078 of record JAQQSW010019924.1, read on the forward strand.
TATATTGACTCATCTATACACATTTCCTCCCAGTAGTTAAATATTCTAACAAATCACATCCATTTAAAAAATTTTTTAAATTATTATAACATATGTGGGGGGGGGAACTATGACAGTGAATATGATTGGTCTCAATGTTAGGAGGACCTAAATTTATGCTTCACTGCTAATACATACTGCATGTGTCTGTGACCCTAGACCAGAGGTTCTCAACCTGTGAGTCGCGACCCCTTTGGGGGTCAAATGGGGTTGCCTAGACCATGGGAAAACACATTTCCCATGGTCTTAGGAACTGAGAGGCTGCTCCTTTATCTGTCTCCAGGCAGGTCCTCCCACATGCAGATACGCCTGCATATAAGTATTAAAGGGTTGTGGCATTAGGAAGGTTGAGAACCACTGCCCTAGACAATATATTTAACTTTGCAATGCCTTAGCAGTTAAATTTCAGAGGAAGTACTGGTCTGAATATGTTTATCAATTTCCTGATAGACTTGTATCAGTTTCCTCACCAAGAGCTGCCTATATCAGTGAAGTCCGGTCTTCTAATGCGCGTGCACACAAACACACACACACACACAGTCAGTTTTCTTGCAGGTAAAGGCATGTAACATAATGTTAAACATATGAATATAACTTACTTTCATGGATTTTGTGACATACAAGTTCTGTTTTCCTAGGGTGATAAAGATTGCTTTCTTTCGGCAGTCTTTTTAGTTACTTTGGAATGTCACTTTTTCCAACAATTTCAATCCATGAATTCTTTTGTCAGCCTTTACTATGCTAATATTTTTAGTTGATTATAGTATATATTAAAGTGACTGAGTTAAGCAAATAAATAGTTTTAAAATAAAAGATTAGGTCAGCGAAATGGAGTAGCCTATTTAACTTTAAGGAACAATCAGAGAAGCTACTGTTTCTCTTTTCCCCAAGCTCATATACACCAACCTAATGAAGGATTAAATAACTGTGGATATAATTTTCTTTTTCTATAAATGATCAGAACCTGGCTTATAAAAAAGAAACCACTGTTTGATCCCATTTCCAGTTTTAAGAATAGAGATGCTTGAACATCCCTTTTGGAAAATTATATCTGTTAAAATGAGTTTTAATTACATGAAGAAAAAAATATTTCAAAGATAATCAAATGAACAGATATTTGAGTCTCTGCTGTGAATTAGTAACTTTTCAGGTCCCTCAGGTAGCTTACATTCTATTATGGAATTCTCTTCCACATATGATTCTTACCAAAGGAGGCATTAGTGATATAGTAGAGATGATGGACACTTTGGAGGGGAAGTGACTGACCACTCTCTCCTAACTAATTGAGTTTGTGATGGAGAGAAAATCTGGTCACAGTTTGACATATGTCCTAGATTTAATAGATCAGGTTTCAGAAGGCTCACAGGAAGACTAAGTAAAGTACGGTCCCAAAGGTTAAAATTCTGTAGTAGAAATTATCACAGCAGAGAATGTGACATTCAGAAGGCATGAAAAAAGGAAAATTTTATTCCAGTAAGAGGTTAATTGTTAAAAGAGACCAATGTGAAAGATTAAGAAGTTTATTCATCAACTTAGATGGATATGTGTGTGCGTGTGTGTGTGTGTGTGTGTGTGTGTGTGTGTTTCTGTCTGTCTTTGTGTGTGATGAAAACAGTGGCAAGTAATATGAATGGCTCACAGTGGCATTGACTGGTCTTAAAAGAATAGCAGGAAGAGTACAAACAGAATGAGCTAAGGCAGATGAAGAAAACTAAAAATTGCGTAACTTGTGTTTTGCTTCTCTTTTTCTCTGCCAAGAAGAGTTACCTTTGCTTTGAAAAGAACACATTGAAAATAACCAATTATGGGTGGGTTGGATGTCTAAGATAAGTGAGAACAGAATTACCAGCTGTAGACCAATGAACTTTACTTTGCTTTCTGGCAAAATTCTATGATGTATTTCTAGTGATGTTGTTAAAAAGAAAGGTTAAAAAAAGCTGCAGTCACAAAGAACCAATGCAGAAGTAGCATTGTCAGACTAATTTTTTTTTCCCCAACAGATTTACTAAATTGATAGATAGTCTCATAATGGTTCATTAGCTAAATTCAGAATATTCTTGATACCATGTCACCTTGGAAGCATATTTCCAATGGAGCACTCCTGGGATCTGTTCTCTCAACCTTATATTATTTAGCTTTTTATCAGTGATTTGGATAAAGATATTGATAATATCCTTATCAAATTTGCAGGTGGTACAAAGAGAGGAGAGATAGCTAACATGCTAGATGCAGTCCATTGAAGGAACTGGGAACATTTAGCCTGAAGAAGAGAAGATTCAGGTTATTGCAGTCTTCAAGTACTGAAAAAGCTACCTTGTAAATTAATTTTGTGTTTGGCCCCAAAGGGCAGACGTAGAGGCAGTGCATAGAAATTGCAAAGGGTCTATGTAGGCAAAAACATCTAAACACTGAGATCTGTAAGTAGACTAGCCTTCTTCTGCAGCTAAGTAGTTAGTTTTCCCTTGCTGGAGGTTGTCAGGCAAAGTCTGAATAATCATACTTAGGTATGTTATAATAAAGATTCCTTTTGTTAGGTAGAAGTTGGACTAGATGACCACTGAAGTCCTTTCCATTTCCCATGAGGGTGATATGCTTCAAAAATTTTCAGTGGAGATATTAGGAGTGTCGTTTCATACTTTCCTGTAGTCAGGCTGCCTTGGAATAAGCAAAAATACGAGGAATTCTGGATTTAGGTATAGTCAAACTTACAGGCACATTTTCTGTTCAGTTATCAAGAAAACTAACCTGTCCAAAGTCCCAGCAATTGTGGGATCTTGTATTTCTCCTAAAACATATATGAAGGGCTGCTTTAACTTTGTTGAATGCAATAATAAATATAGAAATAAAATAAATTGGATCATTTGCATTTTCCATCAGAATGGCATCATGGCATAGTGGATAGATAGCTAGCCTCAGAATCAGAATGTCCTAGATTCAGATACTGTCTCTGACAAACTGGCTGTGTCATCTTTGGCATTCTCTTAGTCTTTCAGTGCTCCAGCAAACTCTTTGACTGTAAATTACAGAACAGTTATTAGTCTGCATTGGTAGAGGATGTTTGTTTCATTATGAATCAGTTTCCTGTACTGATGAAATGTCAGGCTGTACCTATAATATGTCCTTTAGGTTATATTGAAGAATATGCATGGAATTAGATTTTTGCTTAAGCATATTTAAGAAGTATTTATTGGAAATATTCTTTCTATCAGCCATTTATAATTTAGGAGTTTGAATGTCTTCATTGTATTTGTTAAAGTCACTTAGAAGTCTGTCTGGAAGAAGAGGGGATGGTAAACAAGGTAGGCATATTGAAGACCACTCATAGGCTGAATGAACTGTGCCACCTTTTTAGGAACTACTTTTTCCTTTTCACTTGACCTTGACACTATGGTTCCTTCAAGGAGATGGCTGGGGGGGAGATGCCTGTTTGTAAATTCATCGGATCTTTTCCCCTTATTGAAGAATGAAGGCAGTAAACATAATCCTTAAATGGTGTGCCGAGTAAGAGAGTTGTTTGAGCTAAAAGTACCCCAGTGTTTACTTAGAGGACACAAGTGTCCTTGGGGAGATGTGGTAGACAGAATTAAAAGTTTTGTAACAAATGGTGATGGATCTCTCTTTGGGGCTAAGCAAGAGAGTACAGATGAATGAAATGAGATTGTGAACCCAAAAGAGGAATCTGAAAGAAGTAGGGAAGACATAAGTATGAAAACTGTAGGAGAAAGCAAAAGTAATAAGAAAAGACACTTCTTCATCCCTATGTATTGTAATGCTTTGGCTTTAATAGGTTGTTTTGCCCTTAGCGAACATCATATTAATATTAATAATAAACCTTTAAGAACTGTACCTTGATTCTTATGGTCATCTTTGGGGCAATTTATTTTGAAGCAATAAATAGTCAGTGATTGTAAATATATATCCTACCACAATCACAAACACATTCTATGCCAGACATAGAACATCTTCAGTCAATTAATCTTATGCACTAAATTGTGATTATATATTTTTTTACTAACCATGTGAGCTTCCAAAGGTCTATTGCTACTAGCAATTTTTAAATAAATTCTCTAGCTTCTCTTGTGCTCTTTATGGCATTATGTGATTTAAGAAAAGGAAACGAATAAAAAAACATTGAATATTGTGAGATAATTTAATGACTAGATTATATTGATATTTACAACAGTCTCTTACACAACTGATTTCTGCTTAAATCATTTTTTCCAGGTCACTACCACTGAAGAAATAACCTTTGAAGCATTAAAAAAAGCAATTGGTGAGATTTGGGGATCTTTTTTTGGTGGGGGGGGTCTTTTTGGAGGAGGGAAGGCAAGGCAATTGGGGTTAAGTGACTTGTCCAAAGTCACACCCCTACTATGTGTTAAATGTCTGAGGTCAAATTTTAACTCAGGGCCAATGCTCTATTCACTGTGCCACTTAGCTGCCCATAATTTTTACTTTTCCTAGTATTTTTTTTTTACTTAACTTTATGTTGATCCTTGTTTTAGATGTCAGAATTTGTCGAGTCATTTCAGTTGTGCCCAACTCTCTGTCCTCAGATCCTTGACCTAAGCTGCCCTTGGGTGATGATGTCAGAAGAAAGAAGCAAAAAATATTTTAGTGTTAAACATAGAGGTGACTGGAAGCTACATTGTTTGAGCCTCTTAAATTATTTTCTCAACATTGTGAAGGTTTTCCCTTTTAAATATTGAGACTTTTTGAGGAAAAGTTTTTAAAATGTTTTCCATTGATAGTCATGATAATAATAGCTAGCATTTTTATAGCATTTTAAAGTTTACCAAGTGACTGAACATGTGTCTCATTTGATCTTCATAAC
>JAQQSW010019925.1:0-10949 GCA_028646575.1 Pseudocheirus occidentalis
AGTTTTAGGTAGAAGTCTAAATGGTACAAATTTACAACATCACTTAAAATGTAATTATTTACATATCTTTCAAAAATTTAATTTGTGAATTTTGAATAACATTTGTTCATTTTCATTTTAAATTAGACAGGTACCCTATCACTAAAGATTTCAAATGTAACATTTTCTGGATGAAACTTCTCAAACTAAAACTTACCTTGACCTGTAAGATTAAGTTTACTCTTTCTCTTTATATAGCTAGCTACTTATTTGCAGCCTCACCCACTGGAATGTGAACTCCTTTTTTGCCTTTTTGCTATCTTCAGTGTTTAGCAGAGGCCTTGACACATAGTGAGCACTTAACCATTTGGTTTTTGACTGATTGGGGTTCAACAATGTATCACATATTTGTTCTGTTTCAATTGACTGAAGGATGTACCCAGCACAAGATCCCACCCTGCTCATTGTTCATTGATTAGTATGACATCTGGCAAGTCATAAAACACAGAAGAATTCACCACTGTGGTAAAGTAGATCTGAGATGAAGTCTAAATTGAAGAGAGATTTTGTGTGAAGAGCAAGGTCTTCAAGATGTTCCTCTTTGTGAATAACATTATACTGCTTTTATAGGGTGTATGAGTGTTCGAGAAGGACTAGCACCTCTGGTGTGAGGACTTGTTGAACCCTTTTCAGGGTTACTCATCCAAGTTTGGGGTCGGAATTTTGCTCTCACCTGTGGCTTCAAGAAGCTGTTCCATGTGCAGTGACCACACACCTTCTCGGCAGATGGCTAAGCCAGGTTGAGGGTAACCAACAGGCCTTAAACCTGTTGGTGAATAAATGGGATGTTTACCTCATGCATGGAAAGACCACTCCTGGAAGAATGGGTAGATAAGAACAATTTCTTTCAATAGCCAAGAACACAGATTGAAGCAGGCACTGTGGAGTGCTTAGAGTTTCATCAGACATCAAAAATGCCTGATTATCCACCACACCCTGAGCCATCATCAGATGTCATACCGACTTTTGTCTTGTCACCAGACTTCAATGACTCTGGGGAAGAGAGTAAGCCTGGAGATTTTGTGCAACTCTGTCTCATTTAAATGCTGACTCACTTGCAGGACAAGACATTACCCTGGGATGTCACCAATCCTCTTCAAAAAGAAAGGACAAATAAGAACTGCTTTTATAGATCCCCTGTATATAGTAGATCCTCCTGGAAAATATCACAAGCACTCAAGAGATTTTTGGTCTGATCATCCACATCGGAAAGAAAAAGTAGATGAAGAATATTAATCTGTAGAGTTTCTCCATAAAGATGCATATCTGGAACAGACAACATAAATGGACAATGTGTTGCTCCAGATTGAGCAGAAGAAAGTGGGGTAGATAGCTCTCAGAAAAAGTTTCTTTGTTGACCTCAAACTTCTCCCTGAAAGACCGTTGTTAGAATCAAATGAGTTTATGTATGCAAAATATACAAAGAATTAAAGCATACTATAAATGCAGGTTATTATCATTATTATTAATTATAATTACTAGAAAGAAAATTCAATACATCCGCAGCAGAGAAGATCTCCTTTTAGTTCCCTTTTCTCCCAGTCACTAATGGGATGCTTAGCTATCTTAGTAGTTGCTGATTTGATTGATCAAATTTGATTGATTGATGGATTGATCAATGTGAGAGGAAGATTCCTACTACCAAGTCACACCACACATCACCAGGATACCAATTTTTATCTGTGGCTTCATATTATAGCTTCCAAATTCCTATCTACCTTACCCCTGGATGTTATAATATTTATCCACCAGTAATGTCAAAATGGAGTATCTCAGGAACCCTTGGCCAAACTTACAATATTTTGGCACTTCTTAAAAGCTTGGTGGGGGAACTCTCTCTTAGGGCAAATACAAACCCAGTTCATCTGTAATGGACAGATGTAGAAGTTGTCCCAAGACAACTATCATGTTGTCAGTTGAAAAGCCTTACCAGGATTTTGTACAATCCAAGGGGGGGAGGGGAGAGAGCACTGGAAACAATTTTATGAGGCACAAAACAGATCAACAGTCAATCGATTTCAGATACCTGCAGGCACTCTATTACTGACTAATGAACTGAGAAAAGACTGCTTTACATGTTTGACTTATATGCAGAAAATCCATAATTAGCATGTTAAAATGAAATTTCTCAGCACACTTAGAGCTTGAAAAATTCTACAGAGCACAGATGATTTTTTTTCAAATGAACTTTTTTTCTTTGTAAAAAATGCTTCCCCTCTGTGCTCCCATATGCCTTTAGGCTTTGCTGCAAGATTGTTTTTTGCCCATCCCAGAACCCCAGTAAATAGGGTGACTATCACTGAGTACCCAAGAATCTTAATTATAGTGATTCAAATGGCTTCGCTGTAATTCTCTATTTATCTCACCAAGCAAAATGTTGAGAAAACAATCAAGGAATCCTGAAATGAAAACATTTTTTTAAAGGCGATTCAAAGAACTACATCAATGACTGCCTATATTTGGAAGTGGTTTTCTGATTCATACTAACCATACAATCCCCTAATAGAATTCACCATACATTTATCCTCCAAGTTCCCTTCTCAGAAACCATGTGGGGTCCTTACAAAAAGTATCCTGGTCAGATCTCTGGGCTAATCAAACAGGTTTTTTAATATAGCACAGCAGGTCAGGCAAGACAGGAAATGAAAGGCCAAGCCTCCTCATGCAGTTAATTGGCTTTTACCAGCATTTTCCAAGCATTGTATAAGGGGGAAAAAAGTAAACAGGCTTTGTTAGCCAACAATAATCAAAAGGCTTATAAATGAGAAGACTGTTAATATTGTTGATAAGTGTTAAAGATAATAACTACTTGTAAGACTGAATTATATATTTCTCTCCCCAAGACAGGAAGATCCAGGAGAATGACAAGAGAGGGTAAATTGATCCTACCACCACCACCACCACCACCACCACCATAGGGAGATAGAGAAAATGTAACAGGAATTTATTCAAAAGAAAGGGAAAAGCTCTCACCAGCCAAAGCATTTGCCGGCAGTAAACTATGTTACGTCCTGTGGAGGATACAGGGAAAGTACATTTGTTCTCTGCCCTTAAGGAGTTTATAATAGAGCTTCAGAGTCAATTAATAAATCAAACAAGAAACACTGATTAAGCCATCTTATGTGTAGGAGCCATATTCAGTACTGGGGCTACAAAGACAAAAGAGAAACAATTCAGACTTTCAAGGAATTTACATGCCCATGAGCAAAGAGACATGAACCTGTGTGTTTGTCTTCAAATAATGTGTACAAAGTCATTTTGAGTGGGAATCAAGTGGGGATCAGGAAGGGCTTCATGTGGTAAATGGTGCTTGGGCTGAACCTTAACTAAATTGTGAGATTTCAGTAACACCCAGAGGTGAGGAAGGAGTAGATACTAAGCATGAGGGAAAGAGTACAGCAAGTGGAAAGGCATAGAGATACAGCTGAAAATAAAACTGAATGATAGAACACAGTGAGCAATTAGGAACAGAAGAATGAAGTAATACTTGGAAGCATTCTAGTAGTTCAAAGGAGACAAGGCTCAATATGGATGAAATAATAGTAGTTTATATTTTATGAGTGAAGGAGATCTTGAGTTCTTACTGGTTATGCCTGATATTGAGTTATATGTTTTGCAAAATGTTTCATGATTATTAATTCATTTCTTTCTCACAATAACTCTGGCAGGCATGTGCCATTATCATCTCCATTTTCCAGTTGAGGAAACTGAGGCAGGTAAAGTTTAAGTGGTCAGATAGCTAGTAAGTGTCTGAGGCCAAATTTAAATTCAGTTCTAAATTCCAAATCCAGAATATTATCTACTGTGCTACCTAAATACCCCATAGACTCTAGAATAAAATGCAGAATATTCCTCTTCCACTCAAAAACATGGCTTATCTATCCAGTCATATTTCCTATTACTCCCGTTCATGCATCCTTTATTCTAGTCAGACGGACTTACTCTCTACTCCATGTCCTTTCACAGGCTGTCCATATGGCCAGAATGAATTTTTCCTCCCCTCTGCCTGATACCATCTCTAACTTCCTTTGAAGCACTGTTCAGGGGCCACCTCTAACATAAGATATATTTCCCAGTAACTGGAGTTATTTGTCCTCTCTCCTTGTTAAATTTAATATATCTATATAAGCATGCATGTATGTGTGACAAAAATTGTCTGAAGATATGTGGTTAAATACTGCTGAAAATTAAATCATCAACAATGCATAAATGTAGAAAAAAAGTCTATTATGCTAAGAGTAAAAGCATCACTTTATAGTCAAATCAATGAGTTCAGCACATGAGTTTCAGCAGCCTTATACAGATTCTGGTTACATAGGCAGGATGGGTGAAAGGGAATTTTACAAAAAGCAGAGGGTGGTGGTGAGATACATAACAAAGAACAGACAGCAGAAAGGGAAATATATATCAAATAAAATGGGATGCTAGCCGGTAAACACCAGAGCAATAGCTGACATTTAAGCTGGGATGCACAAAGACACAGAGCAGAAACTAACCAGTCATCACCCTGGGTATAATTGATGTCTCAGCTTGATTCTGTGGGCTCTAGCTAGTTATATGGTCTGGTCATCTTAAAGGGTAGTATAAAGTAGTGCCAGACATGCTGTTATCACAAGGCATGCATGTATATGTATATGTATATATATATATATATATGTGCATACACATATACACTTGTATATATATATATGTATCTACATGATACACATTATATATTTATATGTGAGTCAAAATATTATTAAGCACCTATTTTGTGCTAGGCATTATGCTAAATTTTGTATGCACTAGATTCACGTTTCTTTTGATTCCAAATATAACTCATTTTAATAATGCAATAATGCCTTAAATTGGCAAAAAAAATGACAAGGCCAATGGTAATAAGGATTAGTTATGAAGAATAACAAAATTCCAGAGTTGGAAAGAATTCTCTCAAGTTTGGTTGCAGTAGAAAAATCTCTAACTTGTAATTAAAGCACCATGATTCAGACTCCAGATTTATCACTTACTCCCTTCAAGGCCTCTTTTTCCCTATCTGTAAAATGAGACAAGTAGATCAGAAAATCTCTAAGGTGTCCATGAGCCCTAAATTTTTGATATTGTGACATAGTTCAGCTCAAAATTGAACAAAAATTCCTTCTACCATGCTATTAATAAGGTCCCAAGCCCTGCTTAAAAACATTGGTTAAAGGATCTTCTCCTTCCAGTGTCAGCCATTTAACTTTCAGGAAATTCTACTTGTTTTCCAGTAAGTTTTTTCCTTACTTCAAACCTAAATATGCCTCTCTCTGAGCAGAACAAGTCTGACCACTCTTCCCTATGACAGTTATTTAAATATTTAAAAGACAATTATCATGTCTCTCCTGAGTCTTCTTTTCCCTAGGCTAAACACTTCCATTTGCCTCAATATTTCCTCACAAGAACTCCAGGACTTTCAATATCTTATTTCCCTTTTTCTGGAAGGTTTCATTTTTTCCATTGTCCTACCTAATATGTGATGCATAAAACTCTGGGTAAATTGAAGCCAGTTCTACAAAGTTTGTGAGAACTCATTAAATGTTCACTGTGAGAATTCACAATGTAGATATCAGCAATTTATTGTTTTGTTGATAGTCTAGATTTAAGAAAGTGTTAACAATTCAGATTAAACTTAAAAGTGTGTGCCATACACACCATTCAGTTGACTTATTAAATATTTACCAGCACACTCTTTTTATATAATTTACTCTATGATTTATTTATTTTAACATTTTATTTAAATTTTAAGTTTCAAATTTTCTGTACTTCCCCCTTCCATTGAAAAGGCAAGCAATATGATATCAATTATACATAGGAAGTCATGAAAAACATTTCTATATTAGGAAATATTTATATATTGCAAAAAAATATGAACCAAAAAAAAGCAAGAAACATAAAGGAAGTGAAAAATATGCTTCAATCTGAAATCAGAGTTCATCTGTTCTCACTCTCTGAGGTGTGTAGCATTTTTTATTATGAGTCCTTCAGAACTGTCTTGAATCATTGTATTGATCAGAGTAGGTAAATCTTTTATAGTTGATCATCATTACAATATTGCTATTACTGTATATAATGTTCTCCTGGTTTTGCTCATTTTACTTTGCATCCTTTCATATAAATCATCCTGGAATTTTCTGAAGCTATCCTGCTCATCATTTCTCATGCCACTACAGTATTCCATCAAAACCATATTTCACAGCTGGTTCAGTCATTACCCAATTGATGGATTTCCCATCATTTTCCAGTCTTTGTCACTAAAAAAGAGCAGCTATAATTTTTTTGTTCATATAGGTTCTTTTCCTGTTTCTTTGATCTCTTTAGGATACAGGACTATTAGTATTAATTCTAAGGCAAACTATCCTTTGTTTGACTTTTGCTTAACAATTTTATCACCCTTTGGGCACAATTGCAAGTTGTTCTCCATAATAGTTAGACCACTTCTGGGGATGGAGCCAAGAAAGTAGAGAAAATACTTAGGTGAGGTCTCCCAAGATTGCCATCCAAATATAACCTTTAAAATAATTTCTCAAATTTAGTTCTGGAGTGGCAGAATCAACATAATGTCAGAGCAAAACATTCTTCCAAGCCAAGACATCATAGGAGATTGGAAAGAGAGATCTGTGACATGGGGAAGGAGGCTAGCTTGAAACCCATGTGAAATAAAATATCAGTTGTGGGGCAAGGTGGTGATGAGAGATGTAGCAGCTGCTTCAAGAGTTTTCAAGTCAGAGACAGTAAGGGGACCTGGAAACTGGTTAGGAAGAGATTAAAGGGTCCCTGTGTTCTAGCACTGGATGCAAGACAAGATGCTGTTTGGCAGCTCCATTGCCAATACCACTTCCAGGTGTTTCAGTGACAGAGAGGAACACTTTCAGGTAAGAGGAAGTGGAACCCCTGTGAAGTAATATTATTTATGGCATCAAGGGATAAGGGAAACTGAGGAACAGTTGTTTCAGGTCCCAAGAGAGGAGGGGTACTGAGAAGTAGTATCAATTGCAACATGAAGGGATCAGGGGCCTTTCCTGGGTAAGGATCACAATTCTGCCCAAGAGAGCAGTGACCACACCTCTCCACAGAAAATACCACCTTGGAAGTACCCAAAACTTCCAAAGGCTCAGAACTAACTTTGAAAACAGGACTTCAAAAAGATGCTTGAAGCTTGAGATAATGCCACACTGGAAAAAGAATCCAACATTAACAAAATAGTTTTAAAAAATCAAGAAACAGTGTAAGAAAATGAGAAAACAGCAAAAAAAGTAACCTGGCCATTAAAAGAGCAACTATGCTGAGAGAGTAGAATGAGATGCAAACTCAGAAGACAATTAAGTCAAAATAGCTATAAGCAAAACCTCAAAGGGGAAAAAATGTGAATTGGACACAAGGTCAACAAAAATCCTTGGAAGAGCTAAAAAAATGATTTTCAAAATCAGAGTTGTAGAGGAAAAATTAGATGAAAAACTGAAAGCAAAGTAAGAAAATTATGAAAAGGCCATTAACAGTTTAGTAAAAGAGGCATGCAAAAAATACTGAGGAAAATAACATCTTAAAAAACAGAATTAATCAAAAAGGGGAAAGGGTACAAAAGATCATTGAAGAAAATATCTCCTTAAAGATTTAAATTGGGCAAGTGAAATCTAACAATTCCACAAGACAATAAGAAACAATAAAGGAAAATCAGAAGCATCAAAAAATAGAAGAAAATATGAAATATCTCAGCAGAAGAACAAATCACCTGGAAAATAAATCCAGTTTAAAGACTGCCAGAAAGCCATGATCAAAGAAGGATACTAGATATCATATTTAAAGAAATTATCAATAAAAACTGCCTTGATATACAAGAACCAGAAGGTAAAATACAAATTAAAAGACTACTGGTTGCCTCCTAAAAAAAAGTCCTTAAAATGAAAACTCTAAGGATGTTGTGATTCCAGAGCTCCCAAGTTTACACAAACTATTACAAGCAGCTAGAAAGAAACCCTTCAAATACCAAGGAGCCACAGTCATGGTTACACAGGATTTAGCCACTACTATGTTAAAGGAGCAGAGGATTTAGAATGTGATATTTTTATAAGGCAGAAGAGGTAAGATTTCAGGCAAAGAAAACGAATATAATCCTTCAGGGGAAAAATATGGATATTTAATGAAATAGTAGACTCTCAAGCATTCTTAATGTAAAGATCAGAGATGAATAGACAATTTGACATTCAAAGCAAAGACTTGAAAGAAGAATAAAAAGACAAACATGAATGAAAATCATAAGAGACTTAATACATTTAAATTGCTTACATTCCTATATGCAAAAATGATACTTATAATTGCTAAGAACTTTATTATTATTAGTGCAGTTAGAAGAACTGAGAAGACAAGAGAATGAGTTGATTACATTGGAATGACCTAAAAGAAAATGGATGGGTGAGAAAGAGGGATTCACTGGAAGAAAAGGGAAGGGACAGGTACAATTGGAAAAAAAATCAACTTAAAAAAAGTTATGCACAAAAGAGCTTTTACAGTGGAGCTAAAAATGGGGATAGGGTGGTAAGCAATTCTTGAATCTCACCCTCATCAAAACTGGTTCAAGACAAAAGGGGAACAAAAGCTATTTACATATAGTTATATGTATTCAGTTTAGCTTATAAATCTATCTGATTCAATTGAGAAATGGGAGGGGAAGTGGCTAAAACATACAGGAAATGATAAAAAGGATAGAGGATTAAGGGAGGCGACAGTCTAAAACAAAACAGACCTCAAGGGACAGGATAAAAAAGGAGAGAAGGATAAGTATAAGAAAATGATAGAGGGAAATGCGCAATTAATAGTCATTGCTATGAATATGGATGAGATGAACTCACTCATAAAACAGAAACAGATAGCAGAATGGAATAGAAGCCAGAATCCAACAATGTGTTGTTTATAAGAGACACATAAAGTAGAAAGACACACAGAGAGGTAAAATAAAAAACTGGAGTAGAATCCATTATACCTCAGCTGAGGTAATCATAATCTCAGTCAAAGGAAAAGTAAACAGACATAAAAGAGATAATTGGGAAACTATATTTTGCTAAAAGCTATCATATCTAATGATGTAATATAAAAATATGCAAGAAGTCCAAAAAATTACAAGTGCCCAAGGGGTAGAGGAAATTAGATACTCTAATAAACTTTTAGTGAAAATATCTAACTAATTGTTTTAGAGAACAATTTGGAACCATGTAAAAAGGGTTATAAAACTGAATACTCTGTGGCTTAGTAATACCACTACTAGATCTGTATCCCAAAGAGATCAAAGGAAAAAGACCCATATGTGCAAAAAATATCTATAGCAGAACTTTTTTATGGAAGCAAAGAATTGGAAATTGAGAGGATACTTGTCAATTATGGAATGACTGAACAAGTTGTGGCATATGATTGGGATGAAATGACAGGGGCAGGGTGGTTTCAGAAAGAAAAACACTGGCAAGACTTGTAGGAACTGATCCAAAGTGAAGTGAGAAGAACTGAGAGATCATTGTGCATGCTAACAACAATGTTATAATGATGATCAACTGTGAAACTAATGTGGTTAGTCTGATCAATATAATGACCCAAGATAATTCCGAAGGATTCATGATGAAAAATTATATTCACCTCCAGAGAGAGAACTGGTGAACTCCAAATACTAATTGAAGTATAATTATCCCACTTTCTTTATTGTTTGGTGTTTGTTGTGGTTTTTTTTAATATATGGCCACTGTATATATTTGGTTTGCCTTATTTCACATTAATAATTGATACATTTTACCTCTCTTCTTGGTGGATGGGGGAGGGGTGACAGGAAGGGAAAGAACTTAGAAATCAAAATTTAAAAAGAAAAAACTGTTATAAATAAATAATTTTAAAAGATTTCTGAAAAGCTATTTTCTATATTTCTCTTTTAAAAAGAAAGAAAATTGTATTCCAAATGCTTTTTGATTATAACATGCTTTCTCTTGTGAATGTTAAAGACTCAATATTCAATTTCTACCACATTGTAAATACAAAATTCACTGTTCTAGTTAGACTTCATTGATCTTTTATATATTGTTCTTTCCTGTACAAGGAGACAGTGTCATCCTCCAAAACTGCTTGGACACAGACTAATGGTACAAGAAAATCATTTTTGATAAATCAGCATTAGTCACAAAAAATGTCAAGGACTGATGTTAATCCTATTTGTTTTCATATTAAAAATCCTACATGTATGTCACATGGCATATGTGTAAACAGTCTTTAACGTGCATACATTCAGTACCTAATGCTCAATAATGAAAGTTCAAGTTAAGTTTTCTCTCTGTTTTCAGATATAAGAATTATTACTAGAATTACTGGAATTCTTTATGAAAATTCAAGGAAGCTCTGCAACTTCTAGACAGAATATGTGAATTTAATGGAGAGAACATTATCCCATCCTGCAGAAAGGCCCTAACTACTTTGACCTGACCTGAGACCAATGAATCAGCTTTGAAACTTGACCCTCTCTGCCATAATCTTCCATATTTTTGTAAAGCGAATCAACAGTAGATTCCTGAAAGAATTCTACTGTGAACAGCTTTTAAGATTTGGATTACACAGTATTAGTGAACACTGTTTATTCCATTACAAATCAAGATTCAGTACAATATCCACTGTATCAACAATTCACAACATTATATACAATATTTAGAAAAAGAAAAGTCTCAATATTATATCTTATTACAGAAAGTAACAAGGAACAAGAGAAGAAACTCCTAAAGATTCAATCAATTAACAAAAGGAATCACCTAGTTTTCCTAACAGGGAGTTGATTCAATAAACAATTCAAAATATGCTGATCTTCCACTCATGGGGAAACCATTAACTTTAGTTTCCAAATAAAGTTCTTAGAAAACCACACAAACTTT
>JAQQSW010019926.1:0-10949 GCA_028646575.1 Pseudocheirus occidentalis
CCTCATCTAGTAATTAACCAGTGTGGGAAATCTTGGGCAAAGACTTACCTAGGCTAAGATCTAACCAAAGACAGTAAAAGAAATTCTAAGTTTTGGCAAATGGGTGTTTACTCAGATCTGGGAAAAAGTGGATTTTCCCTTTATTCAGAGAAGTGATATGGAAATTGATGTCTCTCTGACCAAGATTTGGGTCCTCAGTGGCACCTATCTCAAGACCCTCACTGGAACTTAACACACACCTCTCTTTATAATATTCATTCACCGACTGTTAACCAATTGGAGTTAACTGCCACCCTCAGGAACCACCCATTCTTCCAAGGACATATAAACTGAGCCCAGGGGTCATTTCCAGTAGTTCTAATCTATAATCTTGCCACTGGGCTCAGATGGCTTTAGAGGACAAAGTGAGGCTGGTGACTTTGCAGAGCCCTCCCTCACTTAAATCTGAGTCACTTGCAATTCACCTTCCAGATGTTATGGTCCTCTCTGAGGACAAAGGACAAACAAGTATAAACTGTGAGCCCACTAATATGAGGGGTCTCTGGCGTTCTAGAGCGTCAATGACCTCTTTTAATACAATGCTAGCATTATTAATAAAATGACTAATTACCCAGAAACTATGTCTCTCAAACTTTTTATATGTCACACGATAATGGAAGTAAAGTGCTTTTGTAATTCTAAAGGAACATAGATCTGTATCATTACCTGCCACCCTCCCTTCCCCCCAAGAAAGAGGCATTTTGAGATTAAATGACTTGTTGAAGTTTGCAAAATGAGTTAGTGAATGAGTCTGAAAACTAGGAACTAGGTCTTCTTAATACAATGCTTTTCCCACCATAACACTGAGCTGCCTCCCTGCCTCCCTATTTCTCTTTTCTCTATCATTCCATTTCTATGAGAAACAAACTCTAAGTGCTACCATATCTCAATGCCTCAGCTTCCTGAATTGTAAAATGAGAGGATTAGACTCAATTATGCATCAAAGCTTGAAGAAAATAATGTAAATATTTATTAGCTAGCACCAGCAGTGTGTCAATTACTTGGGGCAAGTTATAACTTTGGTTTCATTTTGTGATAGCAATGGTTATATGTGTGAAGGTTCTACTGATACTAGACTGAACCAGAATTTGTGACCTTGTACAGATGAAGCCAGAAACAACTAAGTTTCTTGCCTTTTATTTCCTTCTCTGACAGCTAAGTGCTGGATTTCATGTCATACAAACATCTCATTGCTCTTTCTTGTTTGTTTTTAATTCTATGGTTTTAAACAATGGATCATATTCCAAGGAAATGTGTGCATTGTAGCTCTTAAAGAGCTCCCCTCAAGGACAACAGACATATTGAAGCAACTGGGGTGGGGGGAGGCGCAATCAAGTGTTTCAAGAATCACTCAAGCTGCTGAAACCAGATCAGGTGTGACAAAGTGCACAGGAAGGTGTCATAAACGGAAGGGGAAAAATAACCTCTAAGAACTGAAAAACTATTGATGTGAAACAGCTTGATCAATCCTTAAAAATAAAAAGAGACCTTTAAAGGAATCTGGAAGCTGGAAGGACAGGTAATGATTCCTTACAGAGAGGATTAGGTTTCTTAAGTGTTGGAAGAACAGTGAGAAGACCAGTTTTAAAAAGTTATGAAGAAGCAAAACCTCTCGTTGGCAAGACAATATAAAGACTGGAGCACTGAAGATTGGGAAAAGGCATTTTTTTTTTTTTACAGAGGAAACTCACTTTTTCATTTAAGGTTGTGTCAAAACAACTTTAAGAAGACTAGGACATACTGTAAACCCTGGGCACTGTCATCAGAATATAAAACCAGAGCTAAAATACATCCTGGGTTTTTTTTTTAAATGGTGAGTAGGCCTGGAAATCTTGTAGTCATATAGTAAATGATGAACTTTGATAAATATACTGATATATTAAGGGACAGAAATTATCCTAAAATTACTGAAATTCCCAAATAGAAACAGAATCCCACAGTATGACTTGCAACATTCCATAAGTCATTAAAAGTTAAGAAATTCATCTAAGAAATGGAGATACATGCTTGAATGACCTGGGAACTTGCATGATTTAAATTCCACTGAAAATCTATGAGTTATAAGAGTTTATAATGAATGTTAAATTCAGGAAAATGAAGTGTTTGTCAATGATATAGTTAATATTCAAAGTGGCTAACATGTATCTTCATGATGAATTAAATAATATGTAAAAATCTTATTCAATTCCAATTCACGTAAAATAAACAGAGAAAAAAGAGAGCATATTAGTAAGTTTTTTTAAATGTAAAAAAATTTTGAAGGTTTATGTCAAGACATTTAATTATTTTCCTTTGTCCCAAATAATTCACAGGCCAATACAGATCACAGATTTAGAATCAGGAGGAACCTTTAGAGGTTATCTAGGCTAACCCCTTCATTTTACAGATGAGGAAACTGAGGCACTGAATTATGTGACTTGCCCAATATTACACAAAGCTAACACCTAAAAAAGGATTTGAACCTAGGTTTTCCCAACTCTAGGGCCAGTGTCCTAACTCCAATACCATCTACATCCTTATATATATGCATGGTGGTTTCTACACCGTCCTTTCTATTTATCCTTCATTAGAATCTGTTTACATGCAAGAAGCTACCAAGAGGGAAGGACCATATTTCTTTAAGTGTTATTGCATAAAGCCTAGTGTGTAGGTGGATGCTTAATGAATTCTGAAATCTGTCTACTAAATGTACCACTTCATATATTTGGTGTCTTCTGCTAGGGAATGAATTAACTGTAAAAAGCCAAATCACTGAAGCTTATTTTTTTAAGTGCCAAAAGCTTAATTTAAACATTTGTGATAGCTTTCTGAAATGTATCACCTATTTCCCTGCCTTCTAGAATAATCTTTTTCCTGCTTGTTAAGGTTCATGATTATGAACTTCAATTACTGTCCTCAGAAATAATATGATAACTTAAAGGCTAAAGTGTACAGGGGTGTTTTTCTTTCCCCTAAATGGCCTCCTACGACTGTGCTTTTTAAGTTCTTAGATCTGTGTTCATACTTGCTTGCTGTCAGCTTTAACTAACATTTCTTGTTGTCAAAGTACACTTTCAACTTTGCAAACCAGATGAGCAGGTTGGTTTAAGCAGTGTGTATTAAGAGTTAAACAGGCTTTTAAATGAGGACCTGTTTTTTTCTTTTCTTCTTTGTGAATAATAGCTCATTTACATAGCACTTTGGATGTAAAAAGAGTTCTGGACATACCTTATTAGATTCTCACAACCACTCTACAAAGTTCACAATTTAAATGCTGTCCTGCCCCTTTTAAAGGTGAGGAAAGAAGGCCAGAGAAGTTAAATGACTTGCCCAAGCGAGGACTCACTGGCAGGGCCTAGCTCTTGTGACTCCAGTTTCATTAAGTTCTCTTTCCACTAAGACACCATGTAACCTTTAAGTGAAAACATTCAGTGATGTCTTCTGCTTGTGCAGGAACTTTTATTCCCTTCTTGTTTGGCTTCCCACAGCCACCCTCTCCCCTACACCAAATCAGAGAGGTCATCCTGTCCAGCTGTGTCATATTTTACAGCTAAGGGCACCAAGGCACTGAGTGGATAAAGGACTTGGCCAAGGTCATAAGAGGCAGAACAAAGATCTGAGCTGTAGTTCTGATGCCAACTTCACTGTTCTTTCAGTTGTACCATTCCTTTGATTTAACATTATTATATAACCACAAGATGAGAGCAAATCCCAGTTTGGCTGTAGCAAATATTTCTGAGACAAGGCTATCATTCTTTTATTTCTGAGATCATTCATTTACTCAATGGGAATTTATTAAATGCCTACTGTATATACAAGACCCTAACCTTTCCCTTCTGTTCAGACTCCTTTTCCTGGTAAAATAATGATCTCTATTTTCTCTTTATACAAGCAGTCTTAAGAATTCCTTTTGTTTCTGTTTCAGACCCTTAACAAAAGGAGATTTCACATTCATTACTGCCGAATTTTTTGTGGATACCATTCAATTAAAGACCTATTTCTTATAAATAAATTATTTAAATAATGACAAATTATGCTGATCATGTTATGAAATACTAATTTTTGAATGTAACTTTTCTCAGTTTTTAAATCTGGCCTTTTCTTCTTTTTACCAGTAGTACTAAGCTTCTTGCTGCACACTCCTGAAGCTCATATACATGATTTTTTCTTTGGACATTTTCAAAAAAATTGCTAAAAGAATCACCTGAGCAGGTCCAAGGAGAAGGCTGAAAGAGATTCTGAACTAGCTGAAATATTTCTTTTTCCTGTATTCTGAATGTTCTTATTTAGAGAGAGAGAAGGAAGATAATGGAGTGAAGGGCATGTAAAGATGGAATATGCAGAATAGAAACAGTTACTGTCATTTTCAATGTTGCCTATAATTAACCTGAAGCTAGAGACTCATAATCTCAAAATAAAAAACGCTTTATTACTTAAACAATTTTTGTTTCTAGTGTAGGTTATGAGTTTGTTATCTTTGTTCAATGCCATCTGTTCCCAAGGAAGGGATTTTCATTTTTTGGTGAAGACATTCTATGCATTTCATCCTAATTCACATATCTCTTCCTGGAGCTACACAGCTTTTTTTGTTTGCAAGGTTTCCAGTGACATGAAAGGGAATTCCACGTCTGGAGAACAGACTTGGCAATGAAGAAAGGGAGTGAATCAGGCTCTGATAAGCCAAATTAGAATCTGATAATTTTACAATGTGTAGAATAATTATTTATTGCCTATCAAAACCTAAATCACTTTTTAAATGAGAAACTACCTATGCAGACATAAATGGCAATTATATCTGACAAGGAGCCGAGTGTGGGGCAATGTTATAAAAACTAAAAGGCTCTCATTAATCAGGAAAAAGTCAGCCAAACACATTGGCACTATTAACTGTGAGACTACTGCGACTAATGCTGCAAAGAGAAAATCAGTCAAGTTAGTAAATGTATAATGTTTCTCTTTGCTGTTTTTTAGCTTTTTTTTTTGTCTTTTAAAAAAATTCTGAAGTTAAACACCAAATAAAATGGGCATTTCCATACACTTGGTAGAACAGAAAAATAAGGTTTTATGCGAAACTGCAGAACTCTATTATATCAATCCCACTTTTCTTTTTTCTCTATAACAAATTCAATTTTAGCTTCCAAAACTGTCTTGTTTGTCTGGGCCTCTTTTCTGGCCTTCCTTCTGTTCTCTGTATTTTTTTTTAAGATGCCTCAATGACTTTTTTCTTTAAAAAATGTATATTCTTTAGGACAATCTGCATAACCAATGGTTCCTGTTCCAATCGCTGATATGTATTAAGCATTTAAAAAATAAATACTGTAATATTATGTTCCATACTTTGAAAATAATAAAATATTCAAGTAGCCTGTAAGTTGTAGCACATTAATATTTAATTAGCTAATCTCAATGATAAATGCCAATTTATATGATGCCCAGTAGCAGCATACGCATGGCTTCCCCTTGAAGCATTTACCTAACAGGTACACCCTTTCCTGGAGATTTCTTTACAATCTGCCATTGCTGCTCACTCTCTAGTTACAGATGACGGTAATCTCAAAAGCAAAACACTTGTTCTCCTATTTCAACTTGGAACTAGTGAAAAATGGAACCTTTCCATGAACCAGTTGAAACATTTATCAAAATCAGGGTAGATATTTTGGAAGGCATTATCAGGCTATCTTTAAACACAGAGTATCCTGGATATGTGGAGAGGCTGTAACAAAAGCAACTGAAAACGTTCGCCAGTTATTCAAGGCTGGCTGGATTTTTCTCCACCCCTTTGCTGTATATTTTTACATGTATAACCTTAATTATAGGATTCCTACCCACTATCCTGAAATGCTTCTACTGCACAGAATCTACAAAGAAGCAAAAGGTTTGACCTTGATGAGGCAACTTTAACTTCACTACTGAAGCTTCATTCAAAAACTCCTTGTTTTGTTTTGATTTTTATATGTGTCAAGAAAAGCTTTCTGCAAAATCTATTTTGTAGTCCCTGACTGAACGTTTTCCTACGTTCTCAGACAGCACATGTTCGTCAGTTGACTAATCATCCATGCTGTTCAAAAGTATGTGTCTAGTTAATTTAAGCGGTTTATTTTGATAGCGTTCACCTCTTTTTGATTATAGCAGGTGTTTCAAGGATAAATTTGCTGAAAATTGTATTTTGTTTAAACAACAGCACCATGTACATTTATGGCCCTACTATATTAAATAACATTTATTGTCTGGAAGCAATAGATACAATTACAAACATTTGTGACAGTAATTGGCGCTATTACTCCTGCATGAAGTCTCACAGAGACCAGCTTACTGCCACCTGTATTTACATTTCTTTGTTGCTCTGTAATTCTCAGGCTTGAATTTTTTATTTGGCATTTTATTTTTCCTCAAATTATGTGGATATTTCTCAACAGAAGGTCTGTATACATATAAATTTACCAGAGATTAAAATGTCATCTCATCATTATTCAAATTATAGAAGGCATTTCCTTTTAATGAATATTGTCCTCTTCTCTATAAGAAGGCTAGTTCCACATCCTGGCAGACGGCTCATTCTAACACTACTTTGTTGATATGGATGCAAGAATGCAGTTTGTAAAAGAGAATGGGGAAAAAAATGAACTCAATTAGCAGTTACTCAATCTTGGCCTGTACACAGTAAAGTTTTTACTTGTATTTCAATACCTGTGGTTTTAAATATTGCTAAAAAACATTTGGAGTGTTTTTTCAAGATGTTGCTAGTGCTGCTTTGGGATGTTTGTTTGTTTCTTAAGAGTGATTCCTGACCACTGACATTTGGGTGGGTGGGACTGCAAAATGAGAGGGTTCTGCTCAGCCCGTGGAGGAGATAAGTGAGAGGAAATGTGGGTGGTGCTGTAGTGCTCACAAACTTCATAGAGATCACACATTTAGAGCTGGAAGGGAGGGCAGAGGTTATTCATTCCTACTTCCTCACTTTACAGATGGGGAAATGACGCCCAGGAAATTTAAATGACTAGCCCAAATCACAAAGATGTAAGTGTCTTAGATGGCATTTGATGAAAGTCATATGACTCTAGAACCTCTGCCACTGGTACCATGAGGCTCAACAGGCAGCAAAGTGCCAAAAAATGGTTTATTGCCGAACCCACCAAATGAAATTGTCACAGTCATTGATAACAGAATTTCAGTGCAGAGAACTTGGAGGTCGTTTAATACAAAGAAACTGAACATTATCTCACAGCTCAGTTAACCGCAAAAGCTGGGGGCTCAAATGTCTACCAAGAACTATGAAGTATATCTTGAACTATCATGGAAATTATTTCATTCTATTTTATATGAGTTAACAGAATTATTAGAGGATTAGATCAATTTATTGAGGGTCAAGCTTATATGTCAGTAAGCATTAGAACCAAGACTTAAAGCTAGGTGTGCTGACCAGAATTAGGCCTATGATTTTTACAGTCCCTGGTATGCAAGTACTAACAAAACTGTTGCTGTGCGGTACAAAATGAGAAATGTGGATAAATATGAGGACTGATATTCATAAACTTGAGAAGACTTGTATGAACCAACACAGAGCGAAGTAAGCAGAAACAGAAAAATTTATAATACTTTGACCACAATAACTTAAAGAAAAATAATACCAAAAATCTTCAGAACTCTTACCAAGGCAATGGACCATCAGATCACAGGCAGTGAAGCATGCCTTTTGCCTGGTGGCAGAGAAGTACTGGATTACAAACTAAAGAACAAAGTAGACATTTTCAGATGTAGCCAATATGTCGATTACTACTATGTTACTGTTCCACTGGGTAATGGGAGAAGGAGTCTCTAGGACCTAGTGAAAGTGTCATTAAAAAAAAAGAGTATTGACAAAACATTTCCCCCCAAAATAACACTAGATTCAAAAGATGTGGGTTCAATACTCAGTTCTGTCACTGATAAACTGTGTAACTCAAGCAACTTCCCTCAGTCTCAGATTCATCATCTGTAAAAGAATCTCCTCTTGGTACGGTAGGAAAAGCCCTGTCCCTAAGAATCTGAGGATCTGGGTTCTGCCATTATCTCTGTAATTATGGTCATATGACAAATTCTCTGTACCTCGATTTCTTCATCCATAAATGTAAAATGAGGGGTGTATGAATAAATGTTACTTCCAACTTAATAAAAAAATCACAAAAGGAGTATGTGTCTTAAAATTATTTTTAAAATTATCAAATTGTTTGTAGGTTAAGTTTTGAACACAAAATTGTTTTTTATAAATGTAATTAGTGGTAGGAAGGGGAGAGAGATATTGAGAAAAAATATGTAAGCACAGAAGAAATTCAGTGAAAAAGGTTTGTGATCATTAGAAACTTCCAAGTCTTTTTGGTAACAATCTCTATTTCTAAATTCACTGCAATGAACCTAAAGATGTACATAATTAAGAAAGACACTTTTGATGGTATGAAGGAGGTAGCCAACTGTCTTTTGAGATAACAAAGAAACATTTAATTACAATTTGGAAAAAAAAACCCAACCTAAGTCATTAATCAAAAATTTTAATTCTCATATCCGTTGAGCATTAAAGCATGTTAGAACATTTGTACAATGCATCAAATTTCCTATATTAAATCATTATAAGTTATAATGATAGAAATAATTTCTGCACAAGTGAAGAAAGAGAGTCATGCAGGCATTCACAGAAAGTTACCTTAAATCTTCTATTACTCATTATTTCCAACAAGTAGCAGTAGGGTATCAGGATGCTAATTTTCCCCTTGTCTCTGGCTAAGAGGCCCAACCCTCGTCTAGAAATATAACTATCGAAATAAATGCTAATAAGTTTAATCATTTCAAGCAACTATTTTCCCTTGCTTCAGTGCATGAAGTAAAATGAAGGTTAGCTTTATCATTAAGACTAGAAAGGGGAACATAACATGACTTTGTAGCATTCAAGATACTTCATCAAATATTTAGAGATTCAGAATTAATGAAAAGTAAGAAGCTTCGAAATAATCTGAAGATATCACCATTCTAATTTTTAAAAGTATACCTTGAAAATAAAGGCTTCTTTGCAAACTTATTTCCACAACTATTTAAGTGAACAACAAAAAGGGAGACAGTGGAGGAGTAGAATAATCTGGAATAATTTAATCCATCATCTAGGACAATACCGTCCTTCAGTTATCCCCTAAAATTATGAGCTGACATCATGCTAAATCCAGGCAGGTAAATAGCTGCCTGGTTAATATTCCCAACCTGGAGTTTGATGTGATTTCACACCAGTTCTTGTATTTCTTTGAAATTTTATGTACTAGCATTTAATGTGTTAGAGATAATTTTTTACATTTTCTGTGCCATCTCAACACTTAAAATTATTATTAACATTTTGCTTATACATCATATTTCCCAAAATTTTCTTCCCTATTCCCTTCCCAGAAAGCCAGTCTTTTTGATAATGAAGAAAAGAAGAGAAGCAAAACATGGTTCAACAAAATGAACCAATACATTAAAGACTGCTATCTTATTTAGAATTCCATACCCACAGTCTCCCAGATCTACAAAGAAGGGACAGGGGAGGTACCATCTCATAAAACTTCTTGGGGGCAGGCTTGGTCATATATAAAATAGACTGTTTACTTTCTGTGAGAACAAACGGTCTACCACTTTTTCGGGTAAGAATGCTTGCACCTAAATCCTGGAGTAGCGGCCTTTTTTTCTGCTCCTCTAATTGAGCCTGTTTGCCTTTTTGAATTGTTAGGAATGTTTGCAGTTTCATTTTGTTTACCTTCACATGGAAAGCTTTAAGTGGTGGAATGTTAGGTACTCTTTGGAATAAGGATAAAATCCATCTGGACCTCTTAGGACTATCCTTCAGGGGATCACCAGGGGGACCCTAGAGAATTTTGGCGTGCTCTGTGTAGAAAGGGACCTTTTGTGTCTAGACCCAGGCGGACAGTTTCATGTACTGAGGAAACGTGGGAAAAATTTCCACTGAGGAGAATTTTCTTATCTGAGAAAGATGAATGAGCTGACTTCAGGTCCCAAATCCTTGTGGGAAGAACTGCATGGAGCATGGAAAGCCCCATGTGGACTGGGCTTCCATCTGAGATGGTGTAATGGCAAGCAAAGTAGTACTTTGCTGCTTGTTTCAGCTATTCAAGTAAGTGCCTCTGAGCCTTGCCTTTGATTGTACCAAAAGTCTTTATGGGAAAGAGTATATACAGTGTGTTGCCCTTAATAGGCCTAAGGGAGTTTGGAGACCATTCTTGCCCTTAATAGGCCTAATGTCATCACGTGGAGCCCCTGGTGGGAGGAACTTGCCTAAAGAGAGGAACAGGAAGGAGCAGAGTAGAGAAAAGCTCAAGCAGAGCTGGGATCAAGCAGAACTGAGAGGGAGAATGCTTGGGATTTCAGCACTTTGTTAATCTGCATTACTTTTTGATAGATGAGAGAAAAAGAATGCTTGTGATTTTGGTGCTCCTTTGTGTTACTTTCTGTGATGTAGGCACTCTGTAGCACTCTGTTGTTCTGTCAGACAAAAGCACCCTGTCTGTTGTTCTTAGACAGAAATCCTGAAAGAGGACTTTACTGCTGTTACAGAAGTCCTGTGACTTTACTGTTGATCTGTGTTTGATTTCTCAGACGGAAGCATTGTCTGCTGATTTATGTTACTATGTCAGATAGAAAGTGAATTGAGATGATAGTATCAGCAATGTGTAGAAATATTGTTGTAGCTCTGTTAAGCTTTGTCTTCCTAGAAAGAGAAACTTCAAAGAGTTTGGAATGAAGCACTCCCCATAAGCTGAGGTATGAAACAGGAGTGGGGAGCTGCCTACGTGTGAATCCAGGCAAGAGCTGGAAATGGTAAGCCCGTGGAAGAGGATGGTGGAAGAGGAACTGTGGGGGTTAGAAGTCAGCCTCAAGTTAAGACGAAAGAAGACTTTACTGGGGTGCTCTATATT
>JAQQSW010019927.1:0-10949 GCA_028646575.1 Pseudocheirus occidentalis
TTTTCCTCCATTCCTTCCTCCCTTCCTTCCTTCTTTCCCTCCTTCCTTCCTTCTTCCCTCTTCTTTCAGTCATCTATCTGTCTATTTCTATCTGCCTATAGAGTAGCAGCACCTTCTACTAAGAAGAACTTTCACTTAAACTGTATTTACTTAGTCTATAAATGACTATATTTATGGAATTTTATGTTAACTCCTTGAGGGGCAATGCTTTTGCATTTACTATATTTTTTTTAAATTCATTCCTTTTTTTCTCCTCCCCCTGCCCCATTTGAATCTCCATTACTCAACATAGTTTCTTGCATGTAGTGAATGCTAATAAATTCTTGTTGCCTCTGAGGTTCACCAGTGAATACACAGTGAAATTTTAAGTAGAGTTTTCATTTCCTGCCTCTGACACTTTTTGGATTTGAAGAATGGCCAAGTTATTTGATTTCTCTCTGCCTCAGGCTCCTGCTCTGTAAAATAAGCATAATGGTTTCCGTAGTACTTAACGCAAACACTAATATGCTACAGAAAGTCTATTATTGTTGTTATTATTATTATTATTATTACAGTTGCTTTTATTCCTAAAACATGACTGATTCTAAAATTGGATTGTATTTTTCTCCAGCTGAACAAACCACTTCAGATGGGTTACTTCTTTTCTTCTTCACAGCAACTTCAGGAGGAAGATTCTGTCATTATGATCATTTTACAGTTGGTAAAATGACAGAAGTTACATGACTTGTCCAGTGTGACACATAAAGAAAATACGTCAAAAGTCGTACTACTTCTGCTGCTAACTTCACAAGGCTGATGTGAAGAACGTGCTTTAAATTCCAGAAAAGCTTGTATGTATGAAGCATTATAGGCTTCTGGAGGCGAATTAGAATCTAAATCAGTGAACGTCTTTCTATGTAGAGAATTCTCATTGTGGGAGCTCTCATGGGGGGGTGGAATGGGGAAGTTGTAGGTAGCCAAGTCCCTTTTCTCATGATGATATCTATTATTCATGTAGATAGCATAGTATCAAGGTTTGCAAAACACACACACAGTATATGGGTGTGTCTATGTGTATGTGTTTAAGTGTACTCTAAAGCATATTGTTTAAATATATATAATGTGTATATGTACGTGTTTATTCATGTGATTTACAAAGTTTATAGTTGGTCGTTTTTTGTCCTTCGTTCTTGAAGAGGATCAAAATGACATCACTATGCTAGAATCAATTTGTAGGGTGTCCAACTGCAGCTTATCAGACCAATATGAGCCCAGAATGTTCTACCACAGGTCTGGCACAAATATCTAAATTTCACAATCCACTATTGGCTAACTGCATTCTATTCTGGGGAAGATTTTCTAGATTAGCTTATCACATGTTTCTTTTGAGATTCTTCATTTGTGCTTTGCTCATAGAGCACAGCACCTGCTGTGATGAGGGCATGTCATGTGGTCCTGTACCAGTGTCTCCCACATCACACAATCAATCCCAAAGCTCTTAAAACAGACCCTAAGAATGTCTTTGCATTGCTTCTTCTGACCACTATCTGAATGCTTGCTCTGTGTTCGAGTTTATTAGAGTGCTTTGCAAAATTTCTGGTACTAAGTTCAGAGGATGTGGCCACTTGTCTTCCTTGCGATTATGGGAATGGGAATCTGAAGATCTTCCCTGCCCCTTGGCCCCTTGATAGACTTAAGTGACTCTGAGAACCTTCCCTGATTTGAAAATATACTCTGCGGCTCTGTATGAAATGGTTCTGCAAATAAACGGACTATGGAATACATCCCTGTCTCTCTCTCTTTCTCTCTGTCTCTGTCTCTGTCTCTCTGTCTCTGTTTCTGTCTCTGTCTCTCTCTGTGTCTCTCTCTGTCTCTCTGTCTCTCTCTCTCTGTGTCTCTGTCTCTGTCTCTGTCTCTGTCTCTCTCTCACTGTCCCTTTATTTCACTCAGCTGGTAGCTAAGCCCAGACTTGCTAGCCGCAGCAAGTGGAGCCCAATGTGGGGCATCAGGATGGAAGTATCTAGCTACCAGTCACCCTGGGGTGAGGGGAAGGCCCAGGGGAAGACTCCATGGGGGCGATTGCCAGATCAAGCAGTTTTCAGTTCTTAAAATAATTCAGAGCAAAAAGAGACATAAAATGGGAGGCATCTTAAAAAAACATCCAAAAAATATATTTTTTAAGCAGCTTCGTGGTTCCCAAGCTGCTCTCAGATCAGAGGATCTGATTGAGAAGTAGTGGTAGAGGCATTAATTATTTTAAGGAGAATGGCCAGGAGAGTGATTCTGGTTCTGATTTGGATACAAAGGTGCCCTAAGGATTTATAGTAATGGTTACTTTCCCAGGACCCCTGAGGAGGGTTTGAGGCTTATTCTTAGTCCATTCTGTAACTTGAAGGTGCTTTAGAGCTCCTTTCTCTTATAAAGTCTAGTCCTTTTCCTATATCATTGACCTTATTTGTCTCCTTCCTAAGTCTCAGGTCTGCATGTTTTTGTGTTAATTAAGCTCCCTTTGACTAAGGAGAAGGTATGAGTGAATTTTTTCAAAAACCGGAACCAGCTGTTCTAATCATGAACCACCTCATTTTGGCAAGTATTGGACTTTGATGATCTCCTAGCCACCAGAATAACAAGCTTGATGATAAGAAGGAAGTTTGAATACCAGAAAGGAGAACAAGCCCTTTGTCAACAAATTCAGAGACCATGAACTCAGCCCACCCTCCAGGACAAGAACCAAGAGAGCCCTACAGTGGAGGAGAAGGTAGCCAGAAACCAAATGAGGGCAAGCAGATCTTACATTTTTGAACTGTAGGACTGATGTATCTGCTTGCCATTGGGTGGACCAGAAAATCTATGTTTCCTGGCACAATGATATGAACGTTAAAAAGAGACATGGAGTGTATCCTAAACTTATTGGTTTGGACACTTCCCCAATAACAACAGTCTTTTCTGCTCTTGCTCCTAATGGGATATACTTGAGCAAAATTGACCACACCTTTGTACAGGCTCATGCATTCATGTGGGGAAACCTTAGCAATGTAAAAATCACTAGGATTGATAAGCATTATGATCTCACATGTGTTAATTTTATGATTTCTGAATGTCATGATAAAATTTCTTTCGGTCAATTGCTATTTGTTATAAGAAGATCGGGTATAATCATGCTTCCTGTGGAGAGTGAAGAATGGTTTTACTGATGAATGCTGGTCATTCTATTGCTCAAATCAATCATCAATTGGGTTTTACTTGAAAAAAGAGGGATATTTCTTAAAAAAAAGAAAATATACTCTGCCCCCTAATAGACTGAATGTGGTCACATGCTGTGGCAGGAGGTTTGTAATTTAGGAATGCCCACACGTTGTTTCTTTGTGATTGGGCAGTGGATCACAAGGGTTGTTAGATTCTCTGAGCCAGGAGAAGGCTATATACATATATACTGATGTGAGGTTTTGCTTGGGGTTCACTTTGGGAAGAGTTGTGTGATTTGGCCAGATGAGATTTTGTGCAGCCATTGAGTCCCCTGTCTTTGAAAACTCTTATGCTGATGCTTCCCTTTCTGGTAACTAACTAGATATGGATGTAATGCTCAGACAGCTGGAATCCCTATCTGCCGATCTGCTTCTCTGTCTGCTTGTAATTTCTGCTTGTAACTTCTGTTTGTATTCTCTAAAATTCAGGGTGCTGACTTTTTCCCCTGACCTTGCTAAATGATAAATGTTTGAATGATTAAAGTAAGATTGTTAACCCATTTTGAATTGCTTTCCATTCCTGATAGCTTAAACTGGATTTTACCCCCTTTCCAGAACTGTGATGTGTCACCCCTGGACATGGAATCAAGCACATTTCAAATGAAGGCTAGAGAACTGACTTCTAAAATGGGACCCCTTGGGACTGGGGCAGCTCTATGTCCAAATTCAGCAGCAATTAGCTATGGAAGAAGAGACCTTTGCCCCTTACCCCAAGATTTTGAAAACCCATTTGTTCAGGAGGTAATGATAGGGAGCCTGAGCTCAAGCCCCATCCCAAAATATTATTTTCTGCTTTTATTGTGTGCTATACTTGTTATTTTGTTGTAAAAACCTGTTAACACCAGTTACTACAAAAACTCCAATTAACCTATGTAATGAAATGTATTGTTAATTCAGTTTTGACAAGTAAAGGACATCAAATATCTTGGGGCTGAATGGAATTGATTATGGGATTTGAAGATCTTCCTTGTCCCTAGAACTTGCTGACTTAGTAGGAAGGGGTGGGACAAAAGGAAGCTGGGGCCAACCTGGAGTCCGTGTGGTGACTGGAAGCACTGGCTATAGCACAAACTCCCTTTTTTTTTGAGCCAGCCAGAATTTCTGCTGACTCCTGCTGAGGACTGCCAGGGACAGGAAATGTGTATGTGGGGGGGGGGTGTAGTTGCTGGGAGCAAGCTGTGTGGATACTGAGCAGTTGCCGTGAATGAGGAGAGGAGGATCTTTGCCTGAGGTATCCTGTTCTGTTGTGAAGGCTTGAAAATGGGGGTGTTTACTACATTAACTTCATCTGCCAAATCCATATCTACTGTGATGGCTTTGACTTTCTGATTTTGGGACTCAATATTCTGGCATTTGAATAAAGGTTCTACCTATGTCCCCCATGTAGAGATCCTGTTATATTTTGTGATTAATAACCATATCAGCATATTTATAGTTACTGCAGGCATTGTGAGAACTTCCAAAATGGGAATTCTCCACATGGATGGAATTGCACCTGTGTATGTGTGTATATTACACAAATGTGTATGCAATCATTTAAATTTTTCATAACAATCCTGGAAGATAGGTGTTATTATTATCCTAGTTTTTCAGAGAAGGAAACGGGTTTAAAGAGTTGAACTTTATAGTCCAAGTGCCATATGTCTAGTAAGTGCCTGAGGCGGGATTCAAACTCAGGTCTTCTTGATTCATGTTCCATTACTCTATACACTAAACTGGGTGATTTGTGCCCTCCCCACCTCCAATGGATGATTTGTGCCTGATAGCACAAATAGCATATATGGAAGGCCGATCTTAAAACTAATGGAAAGCTCTGGATGAGAGTCAGAGGAAGTAGCTTCAAATCTTGGATGTGTCAAAATCTCTCTATGTGACTTTGAGGGCAGTTTGGGGTTGCAGTAGATAGAGCACCAGGTCTGGATTCAGCAAGATCTGCATTCAAATGTGGCCTCATATACTTCCTAGTTGTTTCACCCTGGGCAAGCCACTTAACCCTGTTGACCTCAGTTTACACATTTGTAAAATGAGCTGGAGAAGGAAATGGCAAACCACTCCAGTATCTTTGTCAAGAAAACTCCAAATGGGGTCACAAATAGAGTTGCACACAACTGAAATCATTAAACAGCGTGTGACCCTAGTAAATCACTGAAACTCACTGGTCTTTGGCTTATCTGAGAAAATGAAGAGGCTAGATGAGAAGATCCTTTACCTGTGGCAGGAAGGGTTTTGTATCGCAGCCAGAAAAGTCTCTACAAATTCAAAAGCTTACTTGAGAACAAGGATTTACCACGGTGAGCTACAAAAGACAACCTTTCTTCTCATTGCGAAATGAATTTGATTCTCTTTCCAAGTTCCTGCTCCCTCTTTTCCTCTTTAGCCAGAATAGATCTCCCTAAATATGAATACCGTGGATTCAGAATCCTATATTTTTCACAGCCAAATTCAGAACCCAGTGAGAAAAGCGCATGATGAAACAACATGTGAGGGATGAATGCCAATTACCACTCAAGGGACCCAACAAAAATACTCCGAAAGAATATAATATACAATCAGGGAACTAGAACCAAATTGTGGTCGCATTGTAGAGAAGCAATTTAAATCCCACTACATTTACACATGTTGATGGAAAAACACATAGCTGAGTGGCCATCAGTACAGATGGAGCCATCTATAAATGGATACTTTTTTTGGGAAGGATTTTAATGATCTCCTCTATGTTCCCTATAATGAGCTCCACAAATGTGTTTACCTCAACAATGTAATGAGCTCAAAGAATCCTGACTTGGGTCCTGATTTTGATCCTGGCAGCTTATGGGTAAGAAGCTGTGCCTATGCAACTCCACAAAGAAATGTCAGTTGTTTTTTTGGTTTGGTTTGAATTTGTTTGTTTCTATTGTTTCTCTTCTTTCAACTAAGGGTAATCTTTGACCTTTACAATGGTAGAGACTAATAGGTCATTGAGTGGCATTACCGTTCTCTCCAGGATTATAGTTGGGCCCTGCCTGATTGTTCACAGATAGAGACTGTTAGTCATGAGTGTGAATGAATGTTTAAATAGAAAGCACAATTAGGAGTCATTACTGAAATTGTTTCAGGTATACTAAGCCACTCTTTCTTGGGGTTGCTTAAGGGTAACCATGGCCTTTTGAAATATACAAGCCATGATTTGGTATGGCTCTTCAGTAGTATGTGGGATCTTCATTGGTTATATGAATAAAAGACTACAATTGTATGAGATTCCAGTAACATATTTAAGCATGTTCTGATCAATGAATAGGAAAAAAACCCCGACGGTAGACATTTTACCCCTCTGGATTTCAGATCCATTGTGATGCTTCCTGCTCTATAAAATAGCCATCTCTATTAATATAATGCTTTGCTCAAAATGCTCAGGCATGGCTACAGACTGGATAAAAGTCATTGGAGAGAAATGTTAATATTCAAAGTTCAA
Source organism: Pseudocheirus occidentalis (assembly GCA_028646575.1). Lineage (NCBI taxonomy): Eukaryota > Metazoa > Chordata > Mammalia > Diprotodontia > Pseudocheiridae > Pseudocheirus > Pseudocheirus occidentalis. The sequence continues at coordinate 6,676 of JAQQSW010019927.1, forward strand.
CAGGTTTTTTTATTGCTGAAGTATATAGCAGGGCTTGTTGCAGAATGTTCCTCACACTCGCAAATTAGTATGAGAAGTATATCTATGCACTAGGTTTATGTAATATGTCTGAATGACTGTATCTTTTCCAAATGCCCATTTTTCTGCAGCTAGATAACAACATTTCTTCTCCTACAGTTACTAGAGCAGCAACAGTATGGTATTAAAGGTGACAATGATATGGGGGCCTGAAAGAGGGCAGATTGAAGCGAGGTGAGCAGTCATCTCTTTTACCATCTGGCTGCCATCAGAGCCTTAATGTATCTGGAGCTTGTTTGGTTTGATCCAAGACTGACTGGGTTGTCATTTGGTGCTATTGTGAATTCTTTCATGCCGGATTTGACATCTACTATTGAATCCCAGGTCTACTATTTACTATTTTGGACCTTGAACAAGTAAGTTAACATGTCCAGACCCAAGTGTGTTCAAGTGCAAAATTAATGTGTTGGACTAGATTAACTTTACTGTCCATTTTCACACTAAATCTGTGATTTAAGGAGCTGTCTTACACAAGAGAGAAACTTCTGCCTGAATTTAGAGGGCAAGACAAAGACCAATCAGATGTGATTTAAAGAAAAAGTAACTTTTCTAATAATTTGTTTCAAAGTGGAATGTGCTCCCAGAGGAGATAATGGGTCTCCACCCTGAAGGTCTTCCAGCAAAGGTGCAATCACATTTTGCCTTCTTTGTTTTAAAGGAGCTGCTTATTCAGACATTGGTCAGACTAGATGGAGACAGAGATCCTTTCCAAAGCTGTGACTCTGATAATATGCATCATTCCTAGGTCATCCTTCAAAAACTGATGGAAACGTTGTCATAGCTCCAGGCTAGAGTTTTCTAGGGTATTTAATAGACAAAGGTCTAAAGAATTTTTGAGGGACTATAAGTCTAAGACAATTTAGTAATTCAACTCTAGGTCATTTTTCACTGTCACAACAAGCATACAATCTTGAACTCCCTATCTTGGATCTCTGTGCCTCTTACTTTTCAAATCCTCACAAGTGTCTATATCAAGTGAAAGAAACACAGGAACTGCCTCCAAGCCAGAAACAGATGTGTTTACAAGATTTACAATGTGTCCAAATGAGGGAGGGATCATCTCCTATCCTGATGTTCAGAGCAGGTCCTTCTCCTCTTCCAACACAGCCAAGGAGGAGAGATAGTCATGGATTTGGTCAATTAGGACCTTTCATAGGCATATTCAGGTCCACTTCATTCACTTAACCCAAAGTCATTCAATCAATATCTCTTTACAACAAAATAAGGACACAAGACAAGCATAGAATGTCTGAACATCTACTGAAATAAAATGAGGCCTTCCATTGCACATACCCAGAGGTAGACACATTAATCATCTCTGTATCTACTTGGGTTCCTTGTACATGCTTCTAAGATTGGCTTCTCTTTGGCCCATCTTCTGTCCCATCCATTAAATGAAAATCAATGGTCTACAGTTCTGGGATTAAAACAACAGCAACAACAACAAAACAGAATCATATCTGTCCTCAAAAAGCATACATTATATTGGGAGAAATCACATGAAACCGGATGAATACAAGAGCAGTTGACCATTACGAGCTCAAAGATCTTAATTAGGGAATCCACTGTCACTGAGTATAGGTCAGCTTTCATAGCAAGGTACTCCCAAGTTCTATTTGTATAGTTCTTGGTCATAGTGCAGTATATCACTGTTTCAGTTTTTAATTCTATTTTTAAAATTTGTTTATTTTTAGTTTGCAAGACTAATTTCCACAAGATTTTGAGTTACAAATCCCCTCCCCCCGGTCTTTCCCCTATCTTCCAACCCATAATAGCAATCTCACTAAATACACCATCCCCCAATCTTTTCTCTGTTCCATCTTTCCTCATAACCCCACTGACTTTCTTGTAGGGCAAGATGGATTTCTATATCCAGTGACGGTATACCTAATTTCCCAGTCACACAAAGAAAATAAAAATATTTTTAACATATGTTTTTAAAACTTCGATTTCTAGATTATTTCCCTTCTTCCATTGTCATCTACCCCTACAGGGAAGACAAGTGATTCATTATATGTTCTACATTGTAGTTACGCAAAATATTTCCATAGTAGACATATTGTGAAAGACTAACTATATTTCTCTCCATCCTATCCTACCCCCACACATTCTATTTTCTACTTTGACCCTGTCCCTTTTCAAAAGTGTGTGCTCCTAATTATCCTCCCTCCCACTTCTGCCCTCCCTTTTATCATCCCGCTCCCTTATCCTCTTTCCATCTACTTTCCTATCAGGTAAGATACCCAATTGGCTGTGTATGTTATTCTCTCCTTAAGCCAAATTTAATGAGCAAGATTGTTAAATTCCCTTTTACCCTTCCCCTCCATTGTAACAGTTTTCTCTTGCCTCTTTTATATGAAATAATTTACCCTATTATATCTCTCCCTATCTCTTCCTCTCATTATATTCCTCTCTTACCTCTTAATTTTATTTTTAGATAACATTCCTTCCTATTCAACTCATCCTGTGGCTTCTGTCTATATATACATGTACACACATATGCATACACTCACATATGCATTTATACACACATACAGCCTCTCATACATGCACATATGTATATGTATACATATACACGAATGCACATATATACACACATATACATATATGTACATATAGGTATGTGTGTATATGTATGTAGAAGGATAGGTAGAGAGATAGATAGATAGATAGATAGATAGATAGATAGATAGATAGATATAGATGCCCTTCAACTATCCTCATACTGAGAAAAGTCACATGAGTTACAATTATAGTTTTTGTCCATATAGAAAAGTAAACAGTTCAAATTTAATAAGTTCCTTATGATTTCTTTTTCCGTTTTCCCTTCTCATGCTTCCCTTAATTCTTGTATTTGAAAGTCAAATTTTCTGTTCAGCTCTGTTTTTTTCATCAAGAATGCTTGAAAATCTCTATGTAATCCAATGGCCATATTTTCCCCTGAAGTGTTACACTCAGTTTTGCTGGGTGGGTAATTCTTGATTTTAATCCTCGAGAATACCATTTTCCAAGCCCTTTGATCCCTTGATGTAGAAGCAGCTAGGTCTTGTGTTATCCTGATTGTGTTTACACAATACTCAAATTGTTTCATTATAGCTATTTATAATATTTTTCTCTTTGACCTGGGAATTGTATAATTTGACTATAATATTTTTAGGAGTTTTCTTTTTGGGATTTTTTCAAGAAGTAATCTGTTAATTATTTCAATGTCTATTTTTTCCCACTGGTTCTAGAATAACAAGGAAATTTTGCTTGATAATTTCTTGAAAGATGGTGTCTAATCTTTTGTTTTATGATGGCTTTTGGGTAATCCAATAATTTAAAATTTATCTCTCCTGGATCTATTTTCCAGGACTGTGTTTTTTTCCAATGTGATATTTCACATTGCCTTATATTTTATTGTTTTTATACATAAAGTCCCTATTCCTCAAGCTAATTTAGAAGGAATTATTCTCTTGAGTGAGTTTTTGAAATTTCTTTTCTGTCTGGCAAATTTGGGTTTTAAAAGCCTTCTTCTACTCATTGTTTTTTTGGGGGGGGTCCTCTTTTGCCATTTGATTTAGTCAAATTTTCTTTTTTTCTAGTCTTATATTATTTTTGTTATTTAAAAAAATTTATTCTTTTTTAAAAATATTTTTATTTGTTTTCTTGTTTACATCATTCATTTTCATTACATTTTTGATTTAGTAATTTTCTCCCCATTTTGCCCCTGTCCCAACTCTAAAACAGCAATCCCACTGTAAAGTCCCTTCCCTGCTCTGCTCTCTTACTTTCTGGTACGGCAGGGAGTGTCTCCCTATCCCAGCCCCTGTATATCTTAATTCCGAGTTGCAGGTATTGCAGAACTTTGAATTCTACATTCTTTTGATTCCTCCCTTGTCACCCACCCCCACTGGAAGGACAATCAATTCAATACAGGCTGTGAACATGTGATTATACAGGACATCTTCATAGTGGACATATTGTGCCAATGATCATCTGTCTCTTCTTCCTATCCCTCCCCACCCTTGTTCTGTTCTCTACCCTGTCCCTGTCCCTTTACTGAAGTGTGTGCTTCCAGCATCCCTCCCCCAGACCTTGCCCTCCCCTCCGTCATCACCCCTCTCATCCCCATGCCCCCTACTCTCCTGTGTGGCATGATGCCCAATTTAGAGTTTATGTCATTTCTTCCCTAAGCCAAATTAAATGAGAGTAAT
>JAQQSW010019928.1:0-10949 GCA_028646575.1 Pseudocheirus occidentalis
CTTTTGCCATTTGAGTTAATCTATTTTTTTAAAGTGTTGTTTTCTTCAGTCAGGTTGTTGACTCTCTTTTCATGGTTTTCTCGCATCATTCTCATTTCTCTTCCCAATTTTTCCTCCACTTCTCTTATTTGTTTTTCAAAGTCCTTTTCCAGATTATCTGTAGGTACTAGGCATTCTTCAAGTGTCTTAGAAGCATTTGGTATGGGAGTTCTGACTGTGTTGTCTTCCTCCTGTTCCATGCTTTAATCCCTTTTGTCCACAAAAAAAGGATTCTAGAGTTTTATTGCTGTTCTTATTTTGCTTCCTTTTCCTCATGTTGGCCAGCCAGTTAATTGGTTGGTTTTTTTTAAGGTCTGTGGAACTCTGCTTCCAGGGAGGAAAGCTCTGTTCCAAATCACTGGAGTTTTCACAGCTGCTGGAGCTATTAGGGGCATTCTGCAGCCCCCACCAGCTTTGGCTTGCTGAAAGTGCACCGCAGGACCACCACCCAAGACCACGATCTGGATTCAGGCCGCTCAACACAAGAACCCTTGACTCTGATTAATTGTCTCAGCCCCACTGTGGGCCAGGAGCTCTGAAGCAGCCTCATGGAGGACAGATCCTGCCCTTCCCACACTGCTTCATTGCTCTGGGGGCAGATTGGCTTTTCCTCCCCCAAATTTAGCTTGAAAGTTTCACTTTCACTGACCTTCTCTTGTCCTGGCTTGATAGATGTGGAGATTGCTTCAGGTGTTATAGATCTTCTCTGAAGCAGACTCAAGCTGCGACTTGGCTCCTCCTGACAGCCCTGGGGCCTGGCTGTGGTTTCAGTTTCAGGCTAGGCTGGCCTTGGCTCCCGGCCTCCTGAGATGAGCCTGTCCTGCCGAACTGCCTTCAACATGAGATGTGCTTTCTCTATTTTTGTGAGTTTGGGAGCCCTAAAATTTGTTCAGAGTCATATTTCATGGGTATTTAGGGTGGCTCTGTGGGAGCTGAAAGACCTTGCTGCTTCTATGCCGCTATCTTGGCTCCGCCCCTTAAGGTGTTATTTTCTTCAATCAGGTTGTTGACTCTCTTTTCATGATTTTCTTCCATCATTTTCTTTTCTCTTCCCAATTTTTCCTCCACTTTCTCTTACTTGGTTTTCAAAATCCTTCTTGAACTCCTCCATGGTCTGTCACCAGTTTGTATTTTTCTTGGAAGCTTTTGGTGCAAGAATTCTGACTGTGTTGTCTTACTCCTGTTCCATGCTTTGATCTTTTTTGTACCCCCCAAATTAATATAAAGTTGGATGGCTGTGCTTGTTTTGCTTCCTTTGCTTGCTCATGTTGTCAGTCAATTACTTGACTTTTGAACTTTTTACACAGTAGAGCTCTATTTCCAAAGGGGAGAGCTTTGTCCCAAATTGATGGTGTTTTCACAGCTGCCGGAGCTATTAGGAGGGCACTGTCTCTACAGCCCCCACCAGCTTTGGCTCACTTGTCATACACTTCAGGATCACCACCCAAGACCACCATCCAGATTCAGGCAGGTTAAGGCAAGAATACTTAGCCTCTGAGTGGTTGCTTACTGTTCCCCCCCACCCCTACACACACAATCTGTAGGCTGGGAGCTCGCTCTGAAGCATCCATGTGGAGGGGGCTGCAGGGCCACCACTTCCACCTATTCTAACTCTGGTATTATATTCTGGACTGTGCCTCCATCCCCCCAGATCCAGGAGAATTCCACTGAACTTTTACTTTGTCTTTCATATTTCTCGGTTGGTAATTCTTGAAATGGTCATAGCTGCCAGTGATCCACTCTCTGAAGTCCTTTTGGCTGCATCTAGTCTGGGCCACCCTGGAGCTAAAACCTCAGGCTCAGCAGGGCTGGGTTTGGTTCCCAGAGCACTGTGATGAACCCTTCTTGTTCACTTGCCAGGATACCTTCAGCAGGAGATTTGTTTCTCTCTTTCAGTTTGTGGGTTTTGTAGCTCTATACTTTGTTTAGCATCATATTTTATAGGTATTTGAGGTGGTTATAGGGGAGCCACAGAGTTTTCCTGCTTCTAAGCTGCCATCTTCACTCCACCTTCCCAGTTCCATGTTTTGATCCTCTTTATCACCCAAAAAAGATTTTATGGTCTGATTGTACTTCCTGTCTGCTCATCTTGCCAGCCAGTTACTTGACTTTTGAGTTCTTTGCCACAGTAGAACTCTGCTTCCAGAGGGGAGAGAGTTGTGTCCCAAATTTCTGCAGTTTTTGCACCTGTTTTTAGAGGTATTGTCAGACCTATGACGAGGATACCCTCATTACAGCCACCACAAGATCTGGCATGCTAGTGTTTCCCACCCCAGTTCAACCACCCAAGACTGTGACCCAGAACCAAGTAGGTCAAAAGAAGAATGATTACCCTCTGAATGATCTCTTGGTCCCACTATGATCTGCAGGCCAGGAGCTCCAGAGGCAGCCACATGGCAGCAGCTACAGCCTCTGTGTCATCACCACCATCACCTCTGTTGCCCCCATGGTAGGGGCTAGACTGTGCTCTTCTCTCGCCCAGTTTCAACAGAATTTCCTACTGGCCTTTTACTTTCTTTTTGGCCTTTATGGATTGAGAAGACTGGAAACCTCCACAACCTGCATTTATTCTCCTGAAGTCTGCTCTGACCCCTCTGGACCACAAATCTGCTCCAGAGCAGCTCATGCTGGACTCTGTTAGGCTTCAAGCCTGATGTGATAGACCCTTCCTATTGGCCTGCCAGGCTGCCTTCAGTGGAAGATTTGTTTCTCTGTCACTTTGTGGGTTATGTAGCTCTAAAATTTGTCTAAAGTCATTTTTTTCAATTAGCATTAGAGTTGTTTGGAGTGGTAACTCAAGCAAGTTCCTGCTTTTACTCCACTCTCTTGGCTCCATCCCCTATTTTTAAAGGTGTTATTTTCTTCAGTGATTGTTTTTTTGCTCTCCTTTAGCAAGCTGTTGACTTGTAAAGTCAAGCACTCACAGATTTCCAGAGGACTGCTGCTGTGAACAGCTTTTCAAGGTTCTGATTACACAGCATAGTGAACTCTCTATTTATTCAGTAACAAATCACAGCAAAACATTCATAGAAAATCAAAATACAGCATTCACCATGTAACAACCTAACAACTTAACGCTAAAATGGCCACATAGTTTTCACCAAAGTGGTCACATAGTTTTTAACAAAGTACTTTCATTTATTTACTCAATCATTTAGTACCTCCTTAATTCAGTCACAAAGTACAAAGGTCCTCTACCAACAGGGTGCAATTAAGTTACAATATCATCAGTCACTCTTCATTACCCTCTTAAAGGGTAGGGGAAAGTACAAAGGCCATCTTCCCCTAAGACACAATTAAATTACAGTCTCATCTCTTAGCATTAAATACCCAAGGAGAGGTCTTTTCATCTTGACTGGAGGCAGGCTCTCAGTTTCTGTGGTTCCTCTTCCATGTCCCAGCTACTTCCCAAATCTAACCAACTGCCATTTGAGTTTAAAGGCAGACCACTCTCAGTTCCTTGTCTAGCTCTCCATGGAGTTCCTGTTCCATATTGAAGCTCACAGTGTCTAATCCACCTCAAGTCCTTCACAGTTTCTGTTTCTGAGAAGACAAAGCTTAACAGAGCCACAATAATATTCAAACACATTACTGCCACCACAGTCATGCTTCCTCAGTCATCCAGCAGCTTCTGCTGACCCTCAGAAATCTTCAGTAGCTCCAGCTGGTTTTTGGAAGCTCTCAACAGAAGTTCCCAGAAGAAAAATCTCAGCAGAAGCTCCATTTTCAAAATCAAAATAATTCTCTCCCATTCTCAAAATAAAAATCACTTTTCCACCTCCATTCTCAAAACTAAAATTACTTTCTCCACCTCCATTCTCAGCCAAGTGTGATACACCCTTCCTGTTGGTTGCTGGGCTGTCCTCAGCTGGAGACATATTTTCATTCTGTCATTTTGTGGGCTCTGAAGCTCTAAAATTTGTTTAGAATCATTTTTTTTACAGGTATTTGAGGTAATTGGGGACAAAATTAAGTAAATTCCTGCTTTTACTCCTCCATCTTGCCTTCACCTCCTCATACTTCTTCTTTAGGGCCAAACCTGGTCACAATTTCATAGCATTCAGTTTCAATGGTTTTATTGTCCTTTTCCGTTTACATTGTTCTAATCATTGAATGTATATTGTTTCCAGGACTATTCGTTTTACTATGTATCAGTTCATATGGGTCTTCCTATGCTTCTCTCAATTTATTGTCTTCATTATTTATTACAGCAGAGTAATATTCCATGATATTCATGAACATCAACTTGTTTAGCCAGTCCCCAACTGGTGGATATCACATTGTCCTAGGCTGAAGTCTTTAATTCTCCCAGGTTTCAGCTCAGTTGCAATCTGTCAGTCCTCTCCATTTCTGCTCCCTTGGGGGAAGGATGCTTAAAACCATATCCTGAGAGTATCTCACCTGGAGAAGAGATTAAAAGAGGGTTTTGTAGGTTTCTTCAAATATTTGAGGAATTGTCATGTAGAAGAGGTATCTGATTTTTCTTGTTTGATCTCAGATGGTAGAACTAAGAACAGAAGATGAAAATTACTGGCAAGTAAATTTCAGTTCAATTTAAGGAAGAAATGTATAATAATTTCAAAAAGTGGCATTGGCTACTTCATGAAAAAGTCAATTATCTGCTACTGGAGGAACTCAAGTAGGGGCTGGATGGCTACCTATTTTAAATGGTATAGAAATGAGATCCTCCTTTGGGTAGTATAATGAACTCCTTAGTTTATAAAAATCACTCATCTTAATCTATGTCTAGCCACTAGACTTTGATGACTCTGCAGTAGAGAGTGAGGTGATGACTATCCAGTTCTGCTTCATTTAAATCCATTTCTCTTGTAAGTCAATATATCACTTTCTTGGTGTCATTGGTCCTCTTCTAGAAGGAAGGACAAATAACAACAGTGTAATGGAGCACCAGATATATGCTAGAATAAGCCTGGATGGGAAGGTTAGAATGGGTTAGATTAAAATTATTGAGTTCTCTAAGATTCTAATTGAGGACTTCTGTGATTTTCTGACCAAGAACTCTGTAGAAATTCAGAGAGGAGAGTGATCAGTCCAAGTTTGTTTATCTTATAGAAGGACTGAGAATAATAAAGCCTTTGTTAATTTGTTAATAGCAAACACAGAGCTGTTGTGTTTACTATAAACATGGAAGATTTCAGTACAGAAACCTTTTTCCCTTCTTTCTCTGTGACATTCTGAAGATTTCCACTAAGATTTATCTGCCTTCTTATCCTGAAATATTCATCCACACCTATTGCCTCTTTCTCACTGGTGAGTTCTTTTAGGAGATTCCTTTTAGGGGAGGGGCCAAGGCCAGTCATCTTCATTCTCCTGTCATCTATCCTTGTAATTCTACAAATTTACTCCTCTTTTCTCTCCCTCTTCACTTTTTAGCCTTCTTTTGTGTGACGTTTTCTTCATTAGAATGAAAACTTCTTGAGGGCAATGACTGAGGAAAATAGATATTGTGGCTGTCTGATATTTCTATATGATCCATCCTTTTACTCATTTTGACTGATTCCATTTCTGAAGGGCAGACAGTTTCTAAATGGTGTGATTAAGATAATAACTCCCAGTCTCAAAGGCATCTGCTTACCAGCCTGGGCAGGGCTTCATTTTTCTCTTTGCCCCATAAACAAAAGTCAGCTTGAGCTGAGCCCTCCCCAGATGAAGACTCTTCTGCTCTTGCTTTTTCTAAACTGCTTCCCCTGCCCCTCCCCAAAGAAATAATAGAGAGAAGTGGAGAACTCAGTCTATTTCCTCTTTAAAATGTCCACTAACCGAGGTTGCCTTGCATTTGCCAGGTGTAATGGAAATGAAAATTTGAAGATTTTCCCTATCCATTAATAAGCTTAAGGGAATTTGAAGACCTTCCCTACTTTGAAGATATCCCCTGCCCCCTAATAGGCTGAATGAAATCACATGAAGCCTGTGATGGAAGCTGAAGGGTGGAGCAGAGCCCACAGAAACTGGTAGTCAGAGAGTTTGATTGGAGCAAGGACAGGATGCACCCACGAGAGATAGTTAGGCTTGTGCGTAAATGTTGGCTTGTGGTAAGGCCAAAGGATGCTGTGGCTCTCTTTGCTGTTTTTACCTATTAACTTCTCTGCTACTATGATGGATTTGGCTTACTGGTTTTAAAATCCGGATTTCTGGTGGCTGAATAAATGTTTTGCTTCTGTCTTCTATATGGAGTCTGTTATATTTTGTAATTGAGCACTATGCTGACATATGATTGAGCAGTATGCCAAGTGGTCCTTGGCACTGTGAATATTGTGTTGGTGATACACCAGGGGAGGACCAAATAGGACCAGTGTTTCCATGATGCAACTTCTTTCCTCTTACCAAAGTTTAAAAAAGGCAAAGCTGCCCATGGGACCTGAGTAGCCTTCACATTAAGAATCCCTGCTAACCTTTGGCTTGAAACCCTTGACCTTCCTGGCTTCTGAGCCTTCTGGGCTCCCAGGCTCAGAAACATACAACTTGCAAGTAAATCTTAATTACATTTGTACTTTTGTCTTCTGCTACCACCACTGTAATGAATGCCTGATTCCAGCATCAACTCTGTCCCTGCAATATTTGAACCATCAAGGACATGTATTTACAAAGCAAAAGAAAATTTAATTTTTACAATATAAGGCGATTAGAAGTGTTTTAAGTTTTACCTGCTTTAGTTGTGCAAAAGAGTACAATCTTTCAATCTAGTGCACTATTACCTGTAATAACTCATATTATTGTATCACGCTAAAGTTTACCCATGAGAAACTGGAAACATAGTCTGCATATGATTCCACTGACCAGAGCAGGGCTTGTTTCATCCTGTTAGTCAGTCATTCAAAAAGCATTTATGGAGCACCAGGTACTGGGGATACAAATCCCCCACCCCTCAAAAAAGATAGTCTGTGCCCTCAAGGAGATTACAAGCTAATGAGGAAGACAGCACATAGAAGGAAGCTTCAAGTGTGTATGTGAGGGAAGGTGTGCTGTGGTGTGGGGTATTGATAGCACACTCCAGAGGAGTGCCATCTGGTAGGAAATTCAGTATACCTATAGACTCTTGGCATTCCTTTAATATCCCTACTGTTAGAAGAAGAAAGTGAGCATTCAAGGTTTAGCTCATTCATTCATTAATCCACAACTGTTTTTTAAACATTTAATGTGCTCCAGGCATTCTGTCAAACAGTGGGGTTATAAAGAAAGTTACAAAGAAAGAGAAAAATGCTGTCCCTGTCCCCAAAGAGCTTTCATTATATTGGGAGAGACAGCACATAAATAACTCTATATACAAGACATAATCAGAAGAGATGGAAGGACATCTCAGAGGGAAGGCACTAGCAGTATGGAAAGGCTGGGGGTGTGGGGGGGGAGGAGGGGGCATGTGTAGGGAAAAGCCTCTTGCAGAAGGTAGGATTTGATCTGAGAACTGAAGGAAGCCAGGCAAGCTTGACGCAGAGGTCAAGAGAGGAAGGAGAATATTTCAGGCATGAGAGACAGTCAGGACAAAGATACAGAGCCAGAAGAAGAAATACCATATTGGAATAACAGCACATAGGCCAGCATAGCTGAATAGCGGAGTATATGGTTGTTACTGTTCCTTTGTTTCCAACCCTTTGTGACCCCATTTGGGGTTTTCTTGGCAAAGATCCTGGAGTAGTTTACCATTTCGATCTCTAGTTGATCCATTTTGTCAGGCAATCAGAGGTTAAGTGATATGCTCATAGTCACACAGCTAGGCAGTATCTGCGGCTGGATTTGAACTTAGGTCTTCTGGACTCCAGGTCCAATTCTCTGTCCACTGAGTCACTGATAACTCTAAGTACGTTTAGGTGAATAAAATGTAAGAAAAATGGAAAAACAGGAAAGGGCCAGGTTGTGAGAAACTTTAAATACCAAAGAAGACTTCATATTTGATCCCAGAAGTGTTTATAATTACTAGAGTTTCTTGAGTAGGGGAGTGGTGTTATCAGACCTTTGCTTTAGGAAACTCACTTTGAGAGCTTCGTGGAGCATAACTGGAGTGGGGAGAGACTTCCTTTAGGAGGTTTTCCCTGTTTTTCTGAGCTCTTAGTATCCTCTCTCTCCCTCCTCAAATTGCGTTATATGTGTCAGTTTATTTGTGTACACAGCATCTCAGATTTAGAGCTGAAAGAAATCTCAAAGGCCATCCAGCCTAATCTTCTCATTTTTCCATGAAGAAATCAAGGGCCAGAGAAGTTAAATGAAGTTAAAGCCCAGTTGATTACCTCCAGCACAATGTAAGCTCCTTGACAGCAGAGATTGGCGTTTCTATCCTCATATCCTGGTACCTGGAACAGTAATCGCACATTTAGGCAGTTTATTATTATTGCTTGTCCTTTGTTTTTGAAGAGAACCAATGATGTTACAGGGGGTGTAGTGATTCACGTGTGAATTTGGATTTAAGCGAGGCAGAGTTGGACAAAATCATCAACCCTATCAAGCACTTCCAGAGTCATCGAAGTCCATGATGTGACAAAAGTCAAGACAACTGGTCATGGGCCAGAATGCCATGTATTATCTTGGAGTCGTGATGTCTGACCAAGCTCCAAGCGCTCCACAATTCCTGTTTCAGCTGCCTTCATGGTGGGCACAATGAATTGTTCTCATTTGCCCATTCCACCATATGCTTGGGAGTAGATATCCCCTGACTTACCAACAGCTCTGAGGCTTTTAACTTGGTTTCATCCATCTGCCAAGTTGGTTTTACCAGAAGGTGGCTGCTGGGCATGTTAGAGCTTCTTGGAGTCGTATGTGAGAGTGGAGTGCCAAATGTGCACCAAAGGTAGATGAGCAGGCCCGAAAAGGGTTTGACAAACTCTCACACCGGAGGTGCTAGTCCTCCTTGAACACCCCACACACCCTGGCACTTTATAAACATTGGCTGAATTGCATGAAAAGATCTTAATCTAACCTGACTGAATGGCTTTCAGATTCTTGGTCTAGCCTATCTTCCTAAAGTCGTTCTCAGCCATTCTGTGATCAGCATGGTTGCCTTTCTGATCTGAAGACCCTTCAGGCTCCCCCAAAGAATTTATTAATTCTCCTTCCAGATCACTAAGTGCCATTTTGGTATTCAGTCATCTGGGAAACATGGAGGAGGCATATTCATTATCTCACAGTTCCAAGATCATATTCAGCTCATTAGAAAGCCTCCCAGTTGCTGTGAGTAGGACTTTCTTCAGTGATTATTTACTGGTCAATAGTGTAGAGCTACTTGGAAGGGTTCAGCTGTGAGATTGGCAAAGTTATTAAAAAAGGAAAATGACAAATATTGGATGGGCCAAGGGAAAACAGGCATATTAATGCTGTAAATTGGTACAAACTTTCTCAAAAGCAATTTGTTACTTCAGTTGTTACTGAAGTTATTAAAAGTTACAAAGTTAGTGAATGGTGCAAAACTCTTTGACCCAGTGATAATACCACTACTAGACTTACACCCAAAAGTGGTCAAAGAAAGAGGAAAAGGACCCATATAAAGAAAAATATTTATAGCAACTCTTTTTGTAGAGGCAAAGAACTGGACAATGAGGGGGTACCCATTAATTGAGTATGACTGAATCAAGTATGTATGGCATGTGAATGTAGTGGAATACTATTGTCCTATAAAAAATGGTGAAAGAAATTTTTTTTCAGTGAAATCCGGGAAGACTTGTATGAACTGATACAGAGTGAAACGAGTAGAACAAGGAGAACAATTTATATTCTTAACAACATTATAAAGACAAACAACTTCAAAATACTTAAGAATTCTGACCAATGCAGGGACTTCTAGATGATGAAACAGATTACCCACCTGATAGAGATAGAAAATGCCATATTTTTTTTTAGACATTGCCAGTGTAGGAATTTGTTTTGTTGAGCCACGCATATTTATTTCAAAGGTTTTATTTTGTTTTTCATGGGGAGAGGCAGATTGGGGAGAGGTGGGAGAGAGAGGAAATAGATGTTTGTTAACTGAAAAAGATAAAACAAAATGTAAAAAAAATCTGTTCCTAAAAAAGAAGTAACAAAAAATAAAAAACAGACCCCAAAATCAAAACCAAAACCAAGCATTGAACTTGATGTCAAGAGAGAACTGGTTTCCCATCCCATCTCTGTCATTAGCTGTATGATCTTTGGCTAGTCATTCACTCCTCTGATCTTCAACTTTATCATCTATAAAATGGGGATAGTAATACCTGTTCTATAAAACTTAGAATGTGGCAAAACAAAGAGATTTGTAAACTTTAAGTCACTATATAAATGTTAGTTATTGTTATTATGTACTGACATTTCTACATAATCATTAAGTAACTGTTTCTTAATCTTCACAAAGCGGGGAAGGATACATTTTTCATAAAAGACAATTATACTTGTACCCTTTGTTCTGCAAAACAATTAATTTAATGAGCCACCCATTTCACCTCTAAGTTCAACTGAATTTCATAAAGCAAATACAATAATTGCTAACATTTGTGCAGTGGCTTAAAGTTTGCAAAATGTTTTACATACATCATTTCATTTTATTTTTTCACAATTCTTGGAAGTTAAGGGTTATTATTATTATTATTATTCTCATGTTATAGATATTTAAACTGAGTCTGAGAAGTTAAATGGCATGCCCTCAGTTACATAGCTTTCAGGCATCTGAGGCAGATTTGAATTTAGGACTTTCTAACTCCAGGTCCTGAATATGTTCCATGTTTAGCACTAAGGTAACAAAGGTGAAAAAAATATATATATATATAGTCCTTGTTCCCTTTGACATATGCTCTTATGGGAAGGGGATGATGGTGGAGGATATGACAATTATATTGATAACTACGACACCAGATACAATGTGATCCAGGAAACAATCCAGGCAATTTACCTAACAAAAATTTTTTTTAGTTTAATTTATTTCTTTTCTTTTT
>JAQQSW010019929.1:0-10949 GCA_028646575.1 Pseudocheirus occidentalis
AAGGAAGGAAGGAAGGAAGGAAGGAAGGAAGGAAGGAAGGAAGGAAGGAAGGAAGGAAGAAGGAAGGAAGGAAGGAAGGAAGGAAGAAGGAAGGAAGGAAGGAAGGAAGGAAGAAGGAAGGAAGGAAGGAAGGAATAAAGGATTTAGATTTAAGAAATTTCACTGAACTTTTAGTGATCCTAGGTTCCTCCATTAACTACAAATCCTACCTCTACCTTTTGACCCAAAAATACTACTACTTGGTCTATTTCCAAAAGTGATAGGGAAAAAAGGAAAAGTGTTTTCTTCATATGTCCTTTATGGTTACTTTCAATATTTATAGTAGTCAAAATAACTTATTTGTTCAAAGTTGTTTTTAAAAGGTCCTGCTCACTTCTCTCTTAATTATTTCATGCAAGTCTTTCCATATTTTTTTTTCTAAAATCATTGAGTTCATCATTCCTTATAGCACAATCGCATCCCATCACAGTCGCATACCACATCTTGTTCAGTCATTCTGTAATTGATGGGCATACCTGCATTTTCCAATCATTTGCAAGCATAAAGAGCATTTTAGAACATATACTTTCTTTTCCTTTTTTCCCTTAGATATTCTCCTGTGAATTAAGTACATCCTCCTGAAAGATTTTGTGGGGAAGCAATGAAAACTTCAGCATAAAATGAGAAGATATGAAGAGGACTTATTATGAATTGTTGATAGGAACACAGATAACACTGAAAAAAATAGAGAGCATATTCTATTAAAATAATTTAAAAGATTATTTTCTGTACAAGCGCAAGGAATGCAGCTTCTACTTCTTTAGCATAACAATGCATATTGCTTGTATAATATTTAAATGTGAAAAATGTTCTTTCTGTCAACAGCCAAGTGAGGTAGTTGTGTAAATATCATTCTTATTTCTAGATAAACAAACTGTAATTTGGAGAAGTAAAGGCTCTTCTCAAATATTCACATCTAAAAAATGGAGCAACTAAGTCTTGAACATAGGTCTTCTCACTCCAAATTTAATATTATGCCCCTCCTACCACTTTATTTTATATCATTTATCAAAGACTTAATGATTTTTATTTTAATTTTTTCAAATGTGGAAATGTATTGGTCCATCATTTGGAATCCTTGTATTGGGCATCACAGAAATGACTTGCAAAAGAGCTTGCAGATTTGACCAATAAAGTAAACAAATTTTGCAAGGGTTTTTCTTTTGTATGAACGACAAGTACAGGTCTTCTTCAGCATTGGTTTAAAAGATATTCGAAATCCCTTACCAACCAGTTTGTGAAACAAGCTCATGTAAAAGAGAATTTATGATGAATCACAAGGAAACAACATGCCATCTATATTGAAAGTTTATTTAAACTATGATTATGCAATAATAAAAAAACTAAAAAGAAAATGTTTCTACCCATGAGTCACAATTAGATTGAGCTGACATATCTGGAAAGCTCTGAGAAAGCATTTGAGTTCATTCCAAAACGGCATTTGAAACACTTTTGTACGAGCTTATGGTGAGAACTTGAGCATACTCAGGGGGTCCTCAGTTTAAATCCCATTTCACTGAAGCAAGGATGAGAAAGACATGTGTCTCTCATATACAGGATGAGAAATGTAATCATTCATTGCTGCAAGGTGACCTCTATTTTACTGCCATAACCTTGGATTTTTTTTTCCCCTGGAAGGTACAGTATTTTGGCACAAGACAATTGAAACTTGTCTAGGTAGCACATAATGAGGTTCTCAGGAAAATGCTGACTGCTTGTACACCAAAGAAAAGGGAAGAAAGAAAGAACCATTATCAGCACGACTATCTTCTCAACTGAGTCTCAGGGAAACTAGTTGAATTTCTGATGAAGCTGTCTCTACATCCCTCTTTTTACCCATTTGGTGTCCTGGGAAACTTCTTATAGACTCTATAAGACTCTTTATATAATATAGAGACTATGTGGACAGAACTAATTTTTTAATAACATGCTATTAGAGACAAAAATTATTTTTTCATCAACTAACTACTAACTCATCTTTCATTACTTAGAATGTAAATAAATGTGTAATTTTATAACATTTGATAAAAGGGAGTGATCATATAATCTGAAATTGTCCATGAAGAGTGACTTTAAACTTAGAAAAGCCATATGGAACTGAGCCTATTATATTGATTCAGGTGTGAAAGAATCTGGATTGAATTTCTGCCACTGTTACTCCTGGTATTATTTTTCAAAGTCAATTTACCTCCAAGGGGGTCAGATTTCTCATCTGAAAATGGATGTGGTTAGATCATATGGTGTTGTATGTTCCTTCCCAGCTTTAAATATATGATCTTATATTGCTAATTTTCATAGTCTCTCAATTTGTGTAAGTATAAATTTGAGATTCATTTTACCACAAAAGATTGAGAGTTTATCTCACTGATAGGAAACCCTGGGTCAAGTCTTCTGAAATTTACTGATTTACTGTGACACAGAACATGTTGCTTATTTCTCAATGCTCAAAACAGATCTCTATTGCAAGAGGCAGAATATTTGATAATAAGATTAGTTGTCTGTTTTTTTCTTTTTAAAATCACATATCTACTTCTCTCTGGCACCCCAATGATGTAATTAACTTACATGAGGAAGACCTAGTTTTCCTCAGTTGCCTCCTGGAGAATATGACAGTTGCTTATATTACTGGAAAAATTAATTATTAAACATTATGTAATAAATTACCATATATGATATTTTTATAATGCTAATTAGTGAAAATTACTTCTATAACACACAACTCCATCAGAGACATAAAATTATTTGCATTCAATTCTTGGGGATATATAATGATAGTTAATTTACATTTATTGATATAGTAAAACCACTTTTATTCTTATCTTCAATTAGATATCTCACTTTCTGTTTCTTATTGGGTCTGTCAACATTCAGTGAAATCACCTTTCTTTATTTCACACATTTTAGTCATTTGGGTTTTTTGCTTGTTTTTTATTCATTATCATGTGGGAAGTAAGATATTCTACAAAATTCTTTAGTTAACTGACCCTGAATGTTACATCCTTAGGGTCATACAATCATAAAAGTAAGAAATGGAAAGGACTTTAGAAGTATCTAGTGCTATCACATTATTTTGTAGATGAGAAATGAAGTCCAAGGAAGTGAAATGACTTGCCCAAAGTAACTCATGTGTCAAGTAACAGAGTGAGGATTTAAACCCAGTTTCTAGGCCTCAGAATTAAGCACACCTGCCACTGTACCATATTTTTCATTGGCCAGGGTGAAAATTTCAACAAGATGGAAACATTATTGAATACTGAATACAGCTATCCTTTTTTGCCTTTTAGGTTAAAAATGACAAACCTTGACCAGTATCATAAGTACTTAGGACAGATTTCCATAAATCTTTTGTCCTAATCCTAGTCTTCTGTGGACTAGCTCTACAACACTGATAAGGTGCTTTCCTTACTTGTATTTCAGTAACTTGATCTGTAAAATTATCTGAAAAAAGTCACTCCAAGAGCTCTACATCTATTCAAAGGAAAAACTATAAAATATGAATCTATGCCAGAAAACTTACATCTTTTGAATGCCTCAACTCCACCGCACTGCTGGAAATCATTTCTTGTTTTTTTTTTTTCCAACTTAGACCATGAAAGAGGCAAATTGTCCAAGTGCATAGAACGGTGGTCCAAGAGGCAGAAAAAGCTGAGATCATGCCTCACCTCTGCCACTTTTAAGTTGTGTTCTTCAGCAAACCAGTTAAATTCCTGAACTCTTGTCTTCTTCGTCTGTCACATGTAAAAAGTAGAATCTGAAGGACCATAACTTGCAGTGCTGTGTAATGATCCTCAAATGAGATAATGAATAGAAAGGTGTTCGTTTGCAGACTCTAAATGTAATTGATTGCTGAATTGACAAAGACAATTACTTCAGCATGTTAATAAGAAATATGAAGAAGGAATGGAGCTAGGAATCCCAGCCTATGCTCAGATCATTATGTAAAGAACTTGTAGATAAAGTAGTGCTTAGCCTCAGATTATGAGGCATTCAACACTGAGTCATATATTGATCAAAATGCAAAAATAATAGAAAGCTCTGGTGAATCTAAGGCATGAATCGAGCCTCATTCATTTATTCCCAAGGTCCAATGCCATCAGTCATTTATTTTCCCTTGTTCTCTATAAAATTAATATCATTTCATGGTAGCTTCCTGCTCAAATCTTTTGTGTTTAATGGTCCCTTCAAGCTCAGCCTATCCTATCAAATCCTTGCTAGATCTGGCATCCTAGGCTTTAATATTATCCCCAGTGTTATTATTCTCTAATTGTAAGTACTGAAGTTCTTTTCAGTAGTAAAATTCTATGCCATGTAGTAGCATGTCATAATTTGCTAAATACCCTGTCTCTGTGATCCAGACAATAGTACTGAAGAGACAAAAGAAGAGTATTTATAGACTGCTATGAGATTTTGGGACTAATCCCAGAAGAATTTCCTGGCTGCCTTTCATGAAATAAGTGGCAAATAGTCATCAATACACTATTTTCATAGATTTGTAATGTTTTATTTATACTTTTATATTTATTCATTTATATTTTATAGAATAACTATGTGACTTCTAGTATGTTAAAAGCACGAAAGTGAAGCAAAATGCTATAGAAGATAAAAGGAAGGATTTTTTTTTACTAGAAAATTAATGCAGGTTTCAAGAAGGAATTGGTGTCAGAGATGAACCTCATGTTATAGGTAGGAATCTTTCTTGAAGTAAACACCCATGTTCAGGTCATTATTCATATTTGTGAGGGAACCAGGGAAGAGATGCCAGTGAATTTTTAAATGTTTGTGAACAGATTGTAGGCAGAAATGAAGAATTTTGTTTATAACTTTTTGCTTATTCCTAGCTAAATTGGACTAAAGTTTAAGAAGTCATCATGGAAAAATTACTATGTATGTCTTGGGAAAACTAGTTTTATTCTAATAACATTCAATAGTTCAGGTGTTTCAGTCCCATCTGAGTCTTCATGACCCCAGTTTTGGTGGTTTTCCTTGGCAAAGATTCTGAAGTGGTTTGCCCTTTCTTTATCCAGTTAATTTTACAGAAGAAGCAACTGAGGCAAATAGGGGTAAGTGCCTTGACCAGGGTCACACAAATAGTAATCTGTGAGACCAGAATTAAATTCAGGTCTTTTTGATTCCAGGTCCAGCCCTCCATTCATTACACCACCTAGTTGCCCCCAAGTTTGATAGTACTAAAGAAAAAAAATGAATCAGTTGAAACCCCAATCTGATTGGCTTTGGATGTAATTAATCTAGTGATCATTTACTTCAATCTATTCATTTTACAGATGATGACATTTATGAGTAATGGTGTAAAATCCGGTATCACCTAGCCTATAAGTGGTTCAACTGGAATTCAGAAGAATTGTTTATTTTTGTTCCACCTCTTGATTTTCTAGCCTTCTATAAAGAATCTGTTCAAACATTCCATTTTATGGGGGCAGGTAGGTGGTGCAGTGAATACAGCACTAGCCCCAGAGTCAGGAGGACATGAGTTCAAATTTGACCTCACACACAACACTTACTAGGTGTGTAACCTTGGGCAAGTCACTTAACCCCAATTGCCCTTCAAAAAAGGCAAAACATAAAATAAAAAAGTAACAAACCTTCCATTCTACACAAAACCTTTCCTGGTCCTTATTCCTATGAATGCTTTCCTCTGAGATGACTTCCCATTTTTCATACACACACACACACACGCATATATACATACATACATACATATATACACATATACACACATATACATGCATATATACACACACATACACATCACACATATACATCATTTATACGTATATGTATATATGATATATTATCATATACATACACACATATATACACACATACATATGTGTGTATTGCATTGGTATTGTTGTTTGCCTGTTTTCACCCTCATTTCATTATGAGCTCTTGGAGGGGAGGGACCATTTATTTTGGCCTTTCTTTGAATGCCTAGTGCTTAGCACTATGGCAGGTATGTGTTAAATACTCAGTAAATACTTATTGACCTCAGTAAATGCTAATTGACTGATTCAGGATCCAAACCCAGTACTCATTCCATTTTTAACAAACTACTTAGCTTAATATTTAAAAGTAGAACATTACTGATGCCATATAAGAATAGATGGTACAGATACAAAATAAGGAAATGATAATGTGGAATTATTCTTTAGATCT
Organism: Pseudocheirus occidentalis; assembly: GCA_028646575.1. Lineage (NCBI taxonomy): Eukaryota > Metazoa > Chordata > Mammalia > Diprotodontia > Pseudocheiridae > Pseudocheirus > Pseudocheirus occidentalis. The sequence continues at coordinate 6,214 of JAQQSW010019929.1, forward strand.
TAAGGGTCTTTCAGAAGCAAAGAAGTTTTAAAATTGATAACCTGATCCATTTGTGTTCCTTGTAAGCAGAATGTATAATATATATTTGCCAAAAATACAATAATAACATTGTTGAGAGTATTGACATGTTTATTCTAAATATGGTAATTCCCAAGAGGATATTGGTTTAAATTTATTTGACTGCTGTCAACTTTATTGTCAAGGAGATAAACTATTTCAACCCACACAAACATGCGCAGACTAAAATCAAGGGAACATGAATCTAATTCTGATTGCTACATGATTTGAAAAGTGACTGAAATTTTCATTTCATCTGTATACACATCAGTATTTTTTTTTGCCTACAAAGCAGTCGTTGAAATAGTTGGGTAAGAAGGTAAAACAAAATCAAAGAAATGGATCTCCAAAATACACAGCACTCTGTTACTATGAGGATTTAGTTTTGGGATCTTTTTCAAGAAGTGATTAGTGAATTCTTTCAATTTCTCTTTTGCCTTCTGGTTCTAGAATATTGGGGGGAATTTTCCTTGAGAATTTTTTTTTCTTAAAGAATGATTTCTAGGATCTAGTTTTGATCATGGCTTTCAGGTAGTGCAATAATTTTCAAGTTATCTCTCCTCGATCTATTTTCCAGGACAATGCTTTTTCCAATGAGATATTTCTCACTGCTTCTATTTTTTTTCTTGTATTTGGATCTGTTTTTCAGAATTTTGATTTCTCATAAAGTCATTAACTTCCATTTGCTCCAATCTAATTTTGAAGGCATTATTTTCTTCAGTGAGTTTTTGAAGTTCTTTTTCCATCTGGGCAAATTGACTTTTTAAGGCATTCTTCTCCTCATTGGCCAACCAGGATTCCTTCAGGTGGTGAATTGTTTCTCTCTGTCACTTTGTGAGTTCTGTAGTTCTAAAATTTGTTTAGAGTCATTTCTTTGCAGGTATTGGAGGTAGTTGGAGCAAGAGCTCAAGCAAATTCCTGCCTTTATTCCACCATCTTGACTTTGCCCCTCCATGTTTTTGTTTAAATTATTGACTCTATCATTTCTTATAGCACAGTAGTATTCCATCTCAATCATACATCACAATTTGTTCAGTCATTCTCCATTTGATGGATTTCCCTACAATTTCCTTTTTTTTAACCACTGATATGTTATAAACTTTTTTAGAACATATAGTTTCTTTTCCTTTTTCCCAGATCAACTTTAGAAACAGATGTAATAGTTGTTTTACTGGATCAAAGGTTATGCCTAGTTTTATAGATCTTTCTGTATAATTCCAGATTGCTCTCTAAAATGGTTGGGTCATTTTGCAGTTCTACTAATAATGAATGAGTGTCGCAATTTTTCAACATTCTCTCCAACATTTGTCACTTCCCCTTCTATCATTTAGTCAATCTGAAAAAATGTATATTTATTTATTATGTTTATATATTTGTCCTATGTTCTAATGTTACTTTTAATGTTGGCATTCTGTGTTTCTAAGTATTGAGATCCTTTCTTTTCAGTAGTAAAATTCTATGTACTGTAGTAACATAACCCTTTTCTCTAAATACACTCTCTAAGAATATCTAGAAAAGTTGGAATGAAGAGACTTAGGAGGAATATTTATAGTCAACAGACAGATTTTAGGATTAATTCAAGGTGTATTTCTTTGCTTTCTTGCATAAAACACATCAACAGACCAGCTTTATACAATATGTAATGTTATGCAATGCAGAACAAAATGCTTTATAATTGAATAAATATAAGCATTTTCTCATGATAGCTAGCAGTTCATAGCCCTTCACAGTTTTTAAATTTCCTAATAAGTATAATTTCTTTTTATCGTTGCAACAACTTGAAGGGAGGTGTTATTTTTTTTTATTTTGTACATGAAGAAACTGAGGCACACATAGAATAAATGACTTGTCCATGGTAACATAGTATGAATAAGATTTCAACTCAGATGTGCCTGTTTCTAGTTTATATCCTCTACCCCTGTGTCCCATAGGTGCCTTGTATCAATTTGATGTTGGACTTATTTATGGAAGAAATTTTATTATAGGAATTTATCAGACCGAGGATATGATCACTTCTCTATCACTAGAGGTTTTAAAAAAATAATGAAATAGACACTAATGAGAATGTTGGGAAGGTTTTTTTTTCTTTCAGTAGATGTTGAAATATTTGATTTTTTCTTTGTATCTTTTAACAAATTTGAAATTTTCTGACATTAGTTAGATATATGCTAGAAATACATTTTGTATTTTTTGAGATGCCTAAATATTATACCTGTCTGTCAGAATCATCAGTGAACTTGATCAGTACTATCTTAGATAAGTGCTCTGGGTATTCACATGAGGCTTATGTCTTTCTTAGGCCACTCTCCTGGAGACTCTTCAGTTCTGAACAACCACAAAAAATCAGAATAATGTCATTCGACAATGTAGGAATAGGATAAAACAAAGAATTTGAAACTCATTTTTCTGAAAAAGTACTAAGAGAATAAATTCAATGACATTATTCTTATTTTAGTGACACAAATCCTGGGCATTAAGTGTGTCGCCCCCTCCATGTAATATTTGTTGACATAATCTTCTCTTGTAGATATTTGTACACTTCCACAGTGACACCCCTGTGACTTGTTGGCTGAAAATAAAAGCATTTCCTACACCAAATGCCTAGACCAACTTTATACAGTGTACTTCTTTTGGGCCACAGAGGTCTTCACTCTAATAAGAATTATCTATGATTGGCATGTGACCATCTGCAAACCTCTGTAGTCCCAGGAGATCATGAGGAGGCAGACGTATAATATGATGGTTTTAGCTGCGTATAGTGGAGGAATTATCTGTTAATTTCCACATTTACTCCTCATTGTTTTAACGTATTTGTGGCCTCATTAAGATAGGTCACTATTTCTGTGATGTGTATGTTTTACTAGAATTTGACTGCTTAATGATGCTCAAAGATTGAGTCTCTTAGTTATTGCCATTTCAGAGATGGTTTGCTTGTTAGTGTTCATGGTGCTAATGGCTTCCTGTGCTGTAACACTGTGTTCCCTTCATGAACACACTAGTAAAACCACTTTCCACTTGTGGTTCCCAGATTATTGCTATGATATTGTTCCTTGACCCTATGTTCTTCATTGACATTAGACCATTGATCACCTTCAAAGAGTAAGATGAAGTGTTGGCTCTTTCCTATACTATCATTGCTCTCATGCTCAACCATTTCATTTATACTTTGAAAAATGTCAACAAGGAAAGTAGTGAAGAAGGTTTGAGACCCAAATAAGTTCTTAGTAAGAAAGTATGTTTTCTAAAACTCAATTCTCTCATCAACAAACAATCTTGCTATATGGGAAAAATACCAAGTGAATCAGCGAGTGACCTCCTAAATCCACTAAAAAAGTAGGAAAAACCCTCAGGGCATTATGTAGAATGATTCATTTATTTCCTAAATGAAAAAAAGTAAGGGCAAGAAAAGTGAGGTGTTTGAAACTAGATCTCAGAAATCCTACAAAGCAGGTGGACCTATAAATAGTATACTATGTAATAGTATCAAATAAGGAAGATATATATATATTCAGAGACTAGAGAAAGCTAGAGAAAAATGTAGCTAGAGAAAGCAATGCACAGAGCAGTAATCCATGTACATATTAATCCAGGTATATATAAATACAGCAGACTTTTGTGCTCTAAAGTGTCAATTTTATTATGTTAAAAAGTTGGCCTTTTACAAATGAAGAAAATAATGATAATAATAGAGGTCAAATCCTTTGGCCAAGATCACAAGGGCCATCATTATAGTCAAAAGTAAAACAAATGTCCCCAGAAAGAACAATGTTGAATAATACATCAGTAAGAGGTTTTTTCCCCCTTCAGAAAGATGAAACAATATTAGGCAAATGGGAAAATTAGTATAATGATTTATGAACCATTTTGCTAAATGTGTTATTTTTATTATGTTCATAATAATTCTGGGAAATAGGATCTATGACTATTCCATTTTACAGATGACACATTGCAGGCACACAAAAATTAAATGAATTGTCCAGTATCATCCTCTTGGCAAGTGCCTGAGGTAAGAGTCACATTTGTATCTTCCTCACTGTAAGAACAACATTCTATATACTACAACATTTTGCTTCCTAACACATAGCTAGATCAAGAAATGATCAAAGTATTATTGTAGGGCCACACAACTATGGAAATGGGTCTACACAATACTCCGTTTTTTCACCCCAACTGTCCACTTCTTCAACACTAAGGAAGATACTTCATTATTTTGAAAGATTTCTATAACTGTACTTAAAAATAGTTTTTTTTAAAAAAAAGTCCTTTCTTCTTGAAGTTAAGAATATAACATTTGGGGCCAGATAAATGCTGGAAACGCAAGAAATGACTTAAATTTTCATTGTGAGTAGTTACACCAGGGGTGGGGAATCCATCTATTAATTGTTCTGTGACATTTGCATTCAGTCAAAGAGCCACACTTGAGAACCTAGAGGGCCAAATGTAGCCTCAAGGATACAGGTTCCCACCCCTCATTTACATGTTGAAAACATAGAAATAGTCTTTCATTTATTGCTCTATTCATTGCTAAATTGTCTTTAAAAGTGATGGAAAATATATTAACAACATAGATTAAACTTAGAAGTCTATCATGTGGTAAATGCAATCTTTTCAGAACAAGTTGTTAAATATTTCCCATCATGCCCCTATTTCTCTATTTCCTTATCTGAGTAAATCTTCTT
>JAQQSW010019930.1:0-10949 GCA_028646575.1 Pseudocheirus occidentalis
GGGGTTAATCATCCCATATAGAAGAGGCAAGGGATAACTGTTACAACTTTACTTTCATGCCACACAGGAGAGTAGGGGGCATGGGGATGAGAAGGAGGATAATGGAGGAGAGGGCAGGGTCTAGGGGAGGGATGCTGGAAGCACACACTTCAGTAAAGGGACAGGGTACAGAACAGAACAAGGGGGGGGAGGGATAGGAAGGAGAGACAGACGATCACTGTCACAATATGTCCACTATGAAGATATATAATCACACATCCATAGCCTGTATTGAACTGAGTGTCCTTCCAGTGGGGGTGGGTGAATCGAAAGAATCTAGAATTTAAAGTTCTGCAATACCTGCAACTAGGAATTAAGATATACAGAGGCTGGAATAGGGAGACCTTCCCTGCCCTACCAAAAAAAAAGAGAGCAGAGCAGGGGAGGGGCTTTACAGTGGGATTGCTGTTTTAGGGTTGGGGCAGGGGCAAGACGGGGAGAAAACGTATAATTCAAAAATCTAATGAAAATAAATAATGTAAACAAGAAAACAAATAAAAACTAAATAAATAAAAAAGACCCAAAGAGATTCCTCCTTTGGTTATTTTAGTTATTTCTAAAAAGCAGAATACTAGGAATAAACCGCCTGGGGGGAAAGGAAATTAAAACTACAGAGACACTTAGTGTCTTCTTAAAAATGGTCACAGGTGACAAAGAGAAAGAAACACGAAAAGGAGGAAAAAAATAAGTAAATAAATATGGTAATTCTATACATTTAAATGCTGTTCTGACCCCTGGTCCATGTAATCTGATTCTCTATAAAATACATGACAGTGGAGTTTACTTGTATTGCTGGTTGAAAGGGGAGAGATGAGCTGTAGATGCCCCCATCCAAACTCTACAATACTCTATTCAAGGAACACTTACTCTTCAACTCCACTCACCTTATCTCATATCTTAAACATCTTTCATTATCTCTACCAGAAAAATTCACCCAGATACTAGAAAGCCCAATAAAATACAACATAAAATGTTCCAGGATTTTGAAGGTTGATAAAGAGTGGGACTATTCCACTTTCTATGAAAACTTCCCTAACTTCTATGACCTCAATGCCAAGTCTTTTCCCTAAACTTCCAAAGCACTTTTTATATCTCTTAGGTCACTCACTATATTCTGTCTTTATAGTACCCTTCCAGCTAATTTTTAAAACTATAAAATTAATTTTAAAAATATTTATCATTTAAACAACCACTTATATTTTCCTCCCACTTCCCCCCACTTCCAAGAAAAAAATATCTTTGTAACAAATATGTCAAGTAAAACAAATTCCTACACTGGTCATGTCAAAAACATATGTCCTATTACACATATTTAGTCTTTAGTCTTTCTTTCAAGACAGGAATTAACAATCTTCTTTACAAATCCTCTGGAATTATGGTTGTAAGTATGATTGTAAGCCCTTTGAGAGAGAAGCTGTGTTTCATTCAACTTCATGTTGCCCATAAGATTTTTTTCACTTAAAGACACTCCATATGAATGTCTGTTGAACCAACCCCTAACTCTTAAAATTGGAGATCTTATTTTTAGCAAAAAGTAACTACAAGAATTTATCTGTATTGTTCTTTAGTTAGATACTGAAATTCATTAGAATTGAGATTTGCCTGCAGTTTTTAAAGAATACCTGTTATTACTTGAGCATAAATGTGCAGGTATGCATGCACAAACATATAGCCTATCAAATGTTACTTATTAGCAACTGACCCACTGAAAGCCCAAATTTTATAATTCCTCCTTTTCCAACAAATTTTTTTTAAAACCCAGCCATTTGCTCACACTCTCTTCCTTGAAATGAATAGACCTAAGAAAAAAAATCATTCCTACACATTTGCCAGCTGTTCTGCTCCAAAAAAATAAGCAAACGAGAGATCATCTTCTCATTTTAATTTCCAAAACAGATCTAAAAACTTAAGTCCCTAGTTTCCAAGTTGCTTAAGACATCATTCTAAGTTTCAAAGAGTCAACATCAATTAAAATAAGTTAACTTTGGAAGCTATTTATTTACTATATATCACATACACATTATGTTCTTCAAGAAACCAAAATTTCTAACTTGCTCATTGGACATTCTTTTTTAAGTTGCCATACCAATGATTTCCCTTAATATAAGCTTCATAAGCCAGAAATCCCTCCAGATGGCATCTGTTCAAACCTTCAACAAAATCCCTAAATCTTTCATGAGTTCCCAAAGTGAACTCTGCAGACTGGTTCAAAAATGCAAGGAAGCAACAGACTGCTGTCTGAATGAGATCCTCAGGTATTGCAGGGAGGAGAAAAGGGTATGTCATTTCATCTGATGAATTTACTGCTTGAAACTAACCAAGAACAACTTGAGAGCATCAAGAAGAGAGTTACTGTTTTTCTGCTACCAGCCTGGATAAAAAAGCTGATATAACAAGACCCTACCATCCCTATAGCTTGAGTCCAAGATAAACCAATTCATCCACAGGAATGGAAAGAAAGAATAGAACAGATGGTAAAAAGGCTTTCTGAAGGAGATCACAATTAATACTATACTATCACTTCTTTTTTTCATAACTCTTGTCAAATCTACTGATAAGAGCCTGGGCTTATACCTATTTCCCTTTCCTCTGCAGCGAAAAAAAATTTAAGGGTCAAAGTGTAAAGTATTTCAAGGGCCTCTAAGATGGTTTTTATGCAATGGCAAGGAGAAGTAGATAGGGAGTTCTATATGGTCTACTAAATGGTCCAAAATAATGTGCCATGAAGACTCTTGACTTGAGACATTCTACCTGCCTCCCCAAGAAAAAACTTGTATAGAAAGATAATTCTATTATAAGTAGACCCAATTTTCCATTGTGTTAATGGACTTAATGCTTTACTTCCAATATCCTGTTGAAATACAGGTTATTAAAGTTCAGCAGGAAACGAAATGAGCTCTACATGTACTTTCCCCTTCTCATGGGAAAGTAGGAACTGTAAGATTTGAATAAAAATACTCTTGAGTTCTCATAATGAGCACTATGACAGAAACACAGCATTAATTTATAACATACCATCTCTTCCTTAGCCTGCTGCTCTTTCTCAATCGACTTCCTTATGGTGGTCTCCAGGTTGTCTTTTTCTTTGCAAACTGCTAGGTAGCATTCTTGGACAGCTGCCATCTCTTTATTTACCTTATCTAAGTCACTTCTTAATACAAACAAAAAGAATGGAAAATGCCTTGGTCACAAAAATAAATAATAGCATTTCTTTATTTTTACCTTCATTTGTTAACTAAGAAGCAATAGCAGCTTTGTAGGGTAGTTATAAAGAAAAGATAGCAAATTTTTGTTTTCCTTACCTAAGTTGCAAACGATTTGATTCATAAACTTCAAAGAGCTCTTGTTTTTCTAAAGCATGCTTTGCTAAAAGGCTCTCACGTATTTGGTTCTTCATAGCCTCATGGTGTTGCTGAAAAGTTCTCTCACACCTAGCAATGGAAAGTAATTATCTAAATTCCTCCTTAGCCTACAAAAACCTAAAAAATTCCTACCAAACCTAAAAATGTTCTTTTTTCCTTTTGTGGCCTTTCCCTCTAACATAAGTTAGTTACAATTAAAGGTAGGTCTATTTTTCTTTCACTAAAATGACAAGCAATTTAAAAAAAAATACTAGACTAGAAATCTAAAGAGCTGTATCTCAGTCTTGGTTCTACCACTTAACTGTAATACTATACAAATAAATGTAGGGAATCATTGAAATAATAAAATCGTTTCTACAGGAAAATGTGTAGCAAATTACAACTGGGAATGTCAGGAACACATATTGCTCTTCTGTCATAAAATGACCAGTCTTCTATCTCTCCCATCCATAGAGAGGAAAAAGGGGCTTTCATGTAGAGTTCTGCTCACTGGGATGTAAGAAGATCAGCTTCCAAATGGAATATCTTTCTTTTGCTGCCATAGGCAGCACTGGTGGATGAGATAAAAGTGGCCATTTGCACATAAATATTGCTAAGGTGGGTGTTCATAAAGAAATCTATCCATTCAATCTCTTTTTTTTTTTGGAGGGCAATTGGGGTTAAGTGACTTGACCATGGTCACATGGTTAGTTTTGTGTTAAGTGTCTGAGGTCATATTTGAACTCAGGTCCTCTTGACTCCAGGGCTGGTACTCTAATTCATTGTACCACCTAGACACCCCCATTCAATCTTTTAACCAAAATAATTTGAAAGTGAAAATAGTTTATCAGGATCCTACAGTGTATTTACCTATCCACTATTTCTTGTTTATCGCGGTCAAAATCTTGCACCATTTGTCTCATTTGGCTACATAAATCCTGGTTTGTATTTTTCAGTTTTTCTTCAGTTGCTTTAAGTTCCTGAATACAAAAGAAAAAACAGTTAGGGAGAAGGCATTTAACTCTATTCAATATTTCCTTCTGTATTCTTTTCACATCTACTGATGAGAGCCTAGACATGGCATACATTTACAGAATACCATCCAAATAATGAGATATCTCTCCTAGCAGCTTGCTTAAGATATACTATGGCTATTCTATATACGTGGTATTATTTCCCAATATAAGCTCTATGAAGGCAGGGCAATGTTTTCTCCAAACTCTGGATCATTCAAGATCTAACAAAGTAATTATTCTATATGCAGTAGTTACATTTAATACATGATTTCAACTGAGGATTTGATGCAAAGCAGTCTAAGTTTCTTTCTTATAATTTATTTCTTTATAATGCTAGGAGTAGTACTTTAAAAACTGGATTTTAGAATTATGCTTAAGTATTTAATCAGAACACTTTGGCTAAACCACTAAAGAGACAGGAAGTTGGAATTGAATTTAATTATGTCCTTATAAGTTATAAATCAGTTCCTTAGTCAGATAGTAAGGGCAGATAACTAGAGTTCATAGTCTCTTAGACACTTCAAAACCTAATTGCAATCATCAAATTCAGTTCTCTTCTCTTATCTGAAATTTTTAAGTCTTAGCAAAATATAACAAAAGATTAAAATCACCTCGTTTTCCTGTTGTAAAGTTTGAATTTCATTTTGAAGTTGTAGAATATCTTCTTTGACTTTTTTATCATAAACAGAAGAGTCATGCCATAATCGATTGGATGATTTTTCCACATTGACTGTTTTAGTCTAAAAACAGATCACCATCATTAACATGTAAAACTTTTAGGAAGCATAATCAACTCTCCCCATCTTACCGAACCCTGCCCAATGCAGTTTATATCTATTTCATCTCTTCTTCTCCATATTCTTATTTCCCCTTGTACTGGGAATGGGAATTTAAAGATCTTCCCTGCCCCTTAACAGACCTAGGGAGGAGTTTGAAGACCTCCCCTGCTTTGAAAGTAAACTTTGCCTCCTAATAGTCTGAATATAGTCACATGGAACCTGTGGTGGGAGGAATTTCATTGAAGAGAAGCAGAGCCCACAGGAAACTGGTTCAGAGATAGCCAGATGGTAGGAGACAGGCTAAAAGTTTTAACTTATTCCTAATGGGGAAAGTAAATCTTGAAGTTCAATTACTCTCACCAGTTGGTGAAACTCAAGGTACATACTCTTTATTTTTAAAGACTAACCTAAGAAAGGAATTCCCTCCACTTTTTCTGAGTTACCTATACAATTCATCTTTGACAAAACAAAAAAAAACAAAAAAAAAAAACAATTTTTAATTCTTTCCAGCTAGTAGCCAAGATGGCAATAACTATGATATATTAGATGTGAATGTCTGTAGTAAATGTTATATGGATCAACAGAAGTCAGAGCATGTATTTACTATGTTCCTGTATATACTTGCTCTGGCAGAACCTACACTAAGAAGGGAAACAAAGGATGCTCTAAGACCCAGGAAACTGACCGTGCTTCCTGAAAGAAGCTAAAAAGGGTTTATAAATAGTCCTTATGTCTAATTAAACAATTTTTAATGCAGTTCTGAGCTCTGTAGATGAAAGGAATGGAAACAAAGGAGAAATATTAAAAAAAAAACCTACATTTTCCAACTGAAGGAAAAGAAAAGTCATAGGAATGAGAGGGGGCAAGACAGTCACCATCATCCTGCTTATGAATTTAAGAGGATGTATGAAACAAGACAAAAACACTGATACTTCAGCCATAGTGCTTAATTTTGATAAGCAATAACTGGCAATGCCCAAATCACACAGACACAACTAATTTGGCCTCTCAGGTGGCAAAATAAGCTAAAGTTACAGTGGTTTGGGGACTGGGCTGAGATATTAGAGTTTCAAGCATTAATTTCAATTAAGAATTAATTGTAATAGGTTAAAATTAAATGAATATCAAACTGATATCAAATTTTAAAAACTGAAGGATGTACATTTAGGGGTTGGAAAACACACTAAAGGAGTTGAAATTATTACATATATGTCTTACTAATGTGTTTTATTTACATTCTTCACTAATATCCTGTACTCTAATACATCATTCATGGAGATGACCCAGTGAAATGTATGTAATAGCAAGTCTACCAAGCTGGAATACCTGTGAGTATGAGTCTGATGTTCATCATCTGAAAGACTAATCTAAATGAGAAGAGGTTCACTACTAGAAGGTTGGTCACAAGGTGACTTTTTTTTTTTCATTTTTCATCCCCAACACATGATTAAAATTGCCTAAAAAGGCACGGAAAGGTTCAGAGCTATATCCATGGAAGAATTAAACCACTAAAATAAAAATCTTTGAAATAAACACATACACATATTTATACATATATAAATATACATACGTGTACATATATAATTTTTAACTACAAATCTTTACAAATATCTCTTAATAATGTTCATTACAATTCAATGAAGTAGGGTAGTACAATTATTATTATATTATATTATTATTATATTTAAATTTATTATTCATTATATTTAAATTATTTATTATACTAGATTTATTATCATAATGTTTATAGTACAATTATTATCAGTATTTTACAAAAAAAGGAAACTGAGGCTCACAGATGTTAAGTGATTTCCTCAACTAAACCTAGATTCAGGTTTTCTAATTTCTAGGTGGCACAGTGGACAGAATGCTGGGCCTAGAGTCAAGAAGACCTGCGTTCAAATACAGCTTTGGATCTTTACTAGCCATGTAACCCTAAGCAAGTCATTTAACCTATTTGCTTCAGTTTCCTCATCTACAAAGTGGGAATAACAATAGCACCAACTTCCTGGAGTGGTCGTGATGACAAAATGAGATCAAATTTTTAAAGTGCTTAGTACAGTACTTGGCACATAGTAGGCACTATATAAATGGTAGCTAATACTATTATCTGCCATTAGATCAGAAGTTAAAAGTCTGTGAACTTGGTTTTAAAAAATATCTTGATTACTGCATTTCAATATCATTAATTTCCTTTGTAATCTTATGTATTTTATTTTATGCATTTAAAAAGATTCTGAGACATCCATAGATTTTGCCAGACTACCAAAACAATCTATGACACAAAAAAAGTTCAGAATCTCTGCACTAAAGCTGAGCTCCCACTTTCAGAAATAAAAATAACCACGGGACTATGATAAAACATTTTATTTTCTTCTAGTCAGTCGATTATCCCTTATTATGTTGTATCCCATTTTTCTGAAGACATTCAGAGGGAGTTTGTGCTAGTAACAAAGAGCTCCCCCTTGTGGTAGCTCCTTAGGATTCTAGCCAGAGGATCGAGAATACTCAAGTATTTCAGCAAGGTATGGGGAAATAGCAGTTCAAATCTAAACTTATAGTGAGTCACAGTAATGTTAAAAATGTACAGAGAGAAACTGATTAAAGTTCTTCCACTGATTATACCCTGACCAGACATCTACTTCATTGTTGGGCATGGATGAATGAGCACCAATGTGGTGAATGGTATATAAAAGAAAGTATGATTTAGTTGAAAGAATAACTGTTTGGGAGTTAGAAGACTTGTGTCAAAATTTAAGCCCCATTACTTATTAGTTTTCAGGCTTTTCCCCACAAAAAATCTTACTGAATTTACTCTACAATCAACAATGGGATATAATATTGGAGATTTGGCACCAATAAGCTTTAACTCTTTTAAAATATGCCTTATATCACAGAAAAAGAAATTCAACTACATAAGGACTATGGGCAAATCATTTAACCCATCTGGAGCCTCTCAGTGGAAAGTTAAAAGTGGATTAGACAGGGGTGGCTAGGTGGCGCAGTGAGTAGAGCACCGGCTCTGGAGTCAGGAGTACCTGAGTTCAAATCCGGCCTCAGACACTTAACACAAAAACTAGCCGTGTGACCTTGGGCAAGTCACTTAACCCCAACTGCCCTCCAAAAAGCAAAAAAAAAAAAAAAAAAAAGTGGATTAGACAAAATGATCATTAAGGTCTCTTTACAGTTTTAAATACCATTATGACACTGATGAGAACATCTTTCTCAACAGGTAAAACTAGAAAATACAAGATTTCAAGGATTTCATTAACATCATATTCAAGAAAAATTTCAATTCAACAAATATTAATCACCTGCTATGTACAAGGTACTATGTATGCTAAGTGCTAAGAAAATATATAAAGACAAAAATAAAACAGTCCCCTACTCTTAAGGAGTATCCTACTTTGACTATGGGGTTGGGGGATATAACATGTATAAAGATAGGAAAATATTAAATATATATAAAATGATAAAAATTTCAAAAGAGAGAGAACAAAAACTAGAGTGATTCAGGAAAAATCTCATGTATTATCCTGAACTGCACTGTGAGTTTAAGGGATTCTAAACAGTGATAGTAATGAAGGAATGTATTACTGACATATAAGATGGCACAAAGGTGGGAAATATAATACCAGGTACAAAAATCGGCTAATATACTAATTTGCTAAAAAGGAGAATGTGTGAAGTGAAGTAAAATAAAACTGGAAAGTCAAGAGCTAGATAACTGAAGATCTTAGGTGAATGCCAGGCTGAGAAATCACCAAGTCCCTCCCATAATACAACCATTCACTTCATAAAAACATTATTCAATGTTATATTTAGAACGGGACTTTGATTACTGTTGAACAAATAACTCTTCAGACGAAAATCCTGAGATTTTTCTAAAAGAGAGAGCATGGTCTATTATATCAGAATGGTGTTCTGTTTCATCTACTTCTAAACAATGAGATTGTGTGTGCATGCGTGCATGTATGTATGTATATGTATATATGCATTTCCTGCAAAGTTCTCCTTTGTGACCAACCATAAATTCCTGTAATAATCTAAAATAGCAAAACTATGATGCTGTAGTATCAGGTACCATTGGCTCCATGAAGTCTTCCCGATTCTCTTGGTTTTTTTTGCCCTATCACATTCTACCTTCTTTTACTTGTGCATCTATCTCCCTCCATAATTAAGTAACAATCTCCTTGAGGGCAGGGATACCCATTTTTCATCTTTGTACCTTCAGCACCTAACAGTGCCTTTACATAATGGAATATGTAAAGAATGAGGAATGTTTGTTGACTTAAAGGAACACTAAGTCTTAGAATGGAAAGGCTTTGAGGGTTAATTTGGATAGTTGTCTTCTCTTTAAAAAAAAATCTGAATTTTCCAGAAAAAAATTTAACTGGTATCTTTTCACTGTAGCAAACAGAAGCATTCATAATTATTCTGGATAACCTTAGAATTGTGCTCAAAGTTGAAATCATTATTAAAAAAAAAAAACAGCTACCACAGCATCTTAATATTTGAAAGCTTCACTATGGATTTTGGTTGTGAGGTTTGAAGAAGGGGCATCTTTTGAAGTGATTCTTTTATTCATCTTTCAGGCTGAGAAGTCAGAAAAAGATATAAAAAAGTTGAAAAGTGGAAGAAGTTTTTAGCTCATAAACACTTCCTGGCTATAACATAAATGTTGGTATTCAGTCATTTTAGTCATCTCTGACTCCATTTGGAGTTTTCTTGGCAAAGATTCTAGAGTGGTTTGTTATTTACCTCTCCAGCTCATTTTTTTACTGATAGGAAACTGAGGCAAACAGGGCTAAATGACTTGCTCTGGGTCACACAGTAAGGGTCTGAGGCCAAATTTGAACTCAGGTCTTATAATGACTCCAGACCCAGGGTTCTATCTCTACTAAGCCACCTAGCAGCCCCCATGACATAAGTAGATTGTTTTAAACCCTCCCCACCTCTCATACAAAGGCTAATAGCCATTTAAACAGAAAAAAAACAAAAACTATGCCAGGAGAGGATTCATCTGATTCATTCCTGATTCAATCAATCAATACAGATTTGTTAAGTGTCTGCTATGTGCCTGGTACTATGCTAACAGCTGGGGATAAAAAAAAGAGGTCCCTTCCTATCTCCCCTTTAGTGGTTCATCTAGTTTTTTTTCAATGTCTTATCCTAAGGCTGAGTTATTTAAAGTCTTTATTTTCTTGCTTTGTTAGTATATTTTGTATTTGTATGGATACTCGTTGACTTCCTTTGGATTCTCAGTTTTGCTGGAACACAATTCTGATCCTCTTTCTTAATCCAGTGTTGTGAGTTTATCTCATTCATTTTAAATTTTGGTCATTTGATTTTCTTCTCTTGGTCATATTGTTGGTTTTTGTTGATTTAAAAAAAAAAACAATTCTTAATAATGAAAAAAAAACCAGTAAAGATTCTCAAGGAGAGATAAATGAAAAATACTTCCTTACTCCCCTATGACAGAGAACAGGGAAAACTAAGATGGAAAATTGAACACATTGTTAGAGATGGACTCAATATTGGATGTTTTGGCTTAATACTGTTTTTCTTTGTCACAAGGGTCAAAGAAATCTGGATATTTCAGGGGAAGAGGTGACTGATGTAAAATGAAATCAGGCCTTGATATTACAAAGACAAAAAAAAAAAAAAGAAACAGAGATGGCAATCCTTGTATTACCCTCCTCATAGGGCTATGGAGCAAATAAAAATGTATGTAACAAATATGAGCATGTGTGTATATGTGTATATAGAGGGTA
>JAQQSW010019931.1:0-10948 GCA_028646575.1 Pseudocheirus occidentalis
AAAGCACACCCGAGGACCACCACTCAAGACCACGATCCAGATCCAGGCCACTCAATGCAAGAGCCCTTGGCCCTGATCAATCGCCTCAGCCCCCCTGCTATTTGCAGGCCGCTGGAGTGGAGGCCGCTGCTGCTCCATTCCTGCTGCCACAGCCGCCTCCCACTGCTTCCTTGCCCTGAGAGCAGTTTGGCCGGACCCACTCTTCCCTAAATTTAGCAAAATCCACCAATCTTTCTCTTAGCCTTATTTTCTTCTGGCCTGATAAATGTGGTAACTGTGCCTCCAGTGCAGGTGTTCTGCTCTCCTATAGACTGGGCTCCACCTGATGCCCTGGGGCCTGGCTGGGCCAGGATTTCGGCCGTGGCTCCCAGACTGCTGCGAAGAACCCTACCTGTTGAGCTGCCTGTAGCAACAGATGTGTTTTCTGTCTTTTGGAGAGTTTTGGAGCTTGAAAATGTGTCTTAGAGTCCCATTTTATGAGTTTTCAGTGTGTTTGTGTGGGAGCTGTGGTGCTTTGCTGCTTCTATGCTGCCATCTTGGCTCCGCCCCCTTATTAATTTTTTTAAAGTGGTTAGTCAAGAATGACACCTAGTTTTCAAACCTATGTAACTGAGAGGAGGTGGGGCTATTGACAGTAACAGAGTAATTCAGAAGAGGGGAAAGTTTGGAATGAATGATAATGAATTCAGTTTGGGACATTAGGTTAAGGATGTCTTTGGTTCATGTGGTTTGAGATGTCTAACTGGCAGTTGAAATGTGACTCTTGAAGGTAGGCCAAAAGTTAGGGCTCCATAAGTAGATCTGAGAATCATCAGCATGGAGATGACCTCTGGATCCATGGGAGCTGTTGAGATAATCAAGTCAAATAGTATAAAGGGAGAAAAGATCCTAAGACAGAGCCCCGGGGGACACCCACCATTAGTAGTCATGACCTGGACAAAGACCAGCAAAAGAAGGCTTTGAAGGAGCAGTCAGACAGGTAGAAGGAGAATCAAGGAATAAGTGTCACAAAAATCTAGAGAAAAGGTGGTTTTGATTTTCTTAATTACTTGCCATATTGTGGAGATTTTGTGAGAACCAGGATAGAGTGTTTTTGTCCACCATCCACAGAGAGGGAAGACTCTAAGGTCATGTTCCTCCAGAAGCAGGAAGGTACGATAGGAATCTGACAATGTACAGAGAAATTGAACACCTCAGAAAAAAAGTCTTCTTTAAGCAGGGGTGATATTTCTTGGGACTACTCCAGGTTAGGTCTCTAGGGATAAAAATCTCAGAGGATGAGCGGACAGAGATATAGATCAAGAATGAAGATCCTGACATTGAGAAAGAAAGATAGAGAAGGAAAGGTGAAAGGATAGGATTGAATCTCCAAATCTGAAGCACTCCCCCTAGACCTCACAGCCCACTTTATGAATTAATATTCCTCAGAATTAAGCTCTTAAGAGCCAAAGAGAGATAATGACAAGGGTGATGATGAGGGTAAGGCAAGAGAAGGGTCTACAGTTAAAGGAGAGAGTGAAGTTTTTGGTTCCCAGAAGCCCCATCCTAGACAGTGGTCATAGAGAAATTGAAGAATGCAAAAATGCAATACATGAATGAGAGACTGGATTCGAGAGTAGCCTGGAAGGAGAAAAGAATAAGAAAAGAATTGGATTAATCAACATACTTTGGAAAGGGCACTCAAAATTAATGCCATTTGAATTTTTTAATTTTTAAGATTTATTAATGTTTTATTTTTGTATTACAAACATTTACAAATCGTTCCCAGCTTGTGAGAGATTGCTTGTGACAAAGTAAAAAAAATTAAGTAAAACTAATAATACAGTTGACCCCATCTAAAATGCACACATTTCACATCTGTAGCATTTCCCTTTTTATTTTTTTAAATGAACTGAAATCTATTTTCTCTCCTTCCCATCCTCCACACTAAAAGAAAAAGAAAAGAAAAAAAGTTATTATAACAAATATACATAGTCAAGCAAAATAAATTCCTTGATGGATAAAGAGAGACATACAGCAGTGGATAGAGTACCAGACCTGGATTCAAGAAGACCATGTTTAAATGTGGCCTCAGACACTTACTAGCTGTGTGACCTTGGGCAAGTCACTTCACCCTGTTTTCCTCATCTATAAGATGACCTAGAAGAGGAAATGGCAAACTCCAGTATCTTTGCCAAGAAAACCTCAAATGCAGTCATGAAAAGATGGATACAATTGAGGTTATTGAATAGCAACAACCAAAAAAATCGATTTCTCATTCTGTACCCTAAATCCATCACCTGTCATGGGTAGCATTTTTCATCATCAGTCCTCTGGAATCATGTAATGATCATAATTCTTACAGCTTTCAAAGCTGCTTGTTTTTACAGTGCCGTTGCTTTCATATAAATTTCTAACCTAGTTTTGTTCATTCCCGCTCATTTCATTCTTCATTTTTTTATAAAACGTCCTCAAAATTGTTCATTTTGGTCACATTGACGTCATCATTCATATTTCAATTCTAGTCCTGCTAATATAAAGACATCTTTCAATGTCTTTTTGAAATCCTCTATATCCTTATTCCTTATAGCACAGTAATAGTCCATCACATTCCCATACCGTGACTTACGCAATAATTTCTCAATTGATTGGCATACCTTTGTCTTCCATATCCTTTTGCCACCACAAAAGGAGCCATTATCAATATTTTTGCACATATAATATCTTTTCCTCTTTCTTTGATCTCTTTTGAGTAGACCTAGCAGTGCTATGGCTAAGTCAAAGGGAACATCTTTTTTAGTAACTTTTTGCATGTAATTCCAAATTGCTTTGCAGAGTGGTTGTACCCATTCATAGCTCCATCAGCAGAGCAACAGGAAAAGTGTCTGTTTTCCCACAGTCCCTCCAACATTAATCATCTTCTTTTTTTTGTCTTCTTTGCTACTCTGATGAGTTTGAGGTAGAATCTCAGAAAATTTAATTTAATTTCTCTGATTAGTAGTGATTTAGAACATTTTTTCCACATGATTATAGATAGCCATTTCCCCCTCAAGAATTGCCTGTTCACATTCCTAGGTCATTTATCAATTGGAGAAAGACTCTTATTATAAAATTTTCATCAGTTCTTTATAGAGGGTGTCCTAAAAGACTTTGGGGTTAAAGAGGAGTTGAGGATGGCTTTCTATAGAAGATACGATTTTTAGGTCGGTGCGGCTTGGTGGCACAGTGAATAGAGCACTGGCCCTGGAGTCAGGAGGACCTGAGTTCAAATCTGGTCTCATACACTTAATACTTACTAGCCATGTGACCATGGGCAAGTCACTTAACCCCAATTGTCCTCCAAAAAGCAAAAACAAAAAAAAAGAAAAAAAAAGAAACTTAAAGGTATCCAGGGAAGCCGGGAGGAAGAGCATTCCAGTCACGGGAAACAAGAAGAAAAAAATGCTGAAACCAAAAGGAGTGGAACAGCAAGGAGACCAGAGTACTGATTCAAAGAGTGCATGCTAGGGAATAAGAGCTTTGAATGCCATACAGATTTTGTATTTGCCCAAAAGACTGTTGAGGTGCCCTATATCTTGGAAATAAGACGTTTATCAGACAACTTGCTGCCAAGTTTTTTTTCCCTGTTAATTATTACCCTCTTAATCTTACCTTTATTAGATTTGTTTATGCAAAAACTTTTAAATTTTATATAATCAAAGTTATTCTGTGATCCTTTCTAATCCTTGGTTGTTGTGAACTTTTCCTGTGTCTATTATACATCTTATGGGTAATTTTTTCCATGTTTCTCTAATTTGTTTATGATGTAATCTATTCTGTTTAATCTAGGTCACATACTCTTTTGGAGCTTATCCCTTGTATAAGATGTGAGATACTGGTCTAAATCTAATTTCTTCCATACTACTGTCCAGTTTTCTAAACAATTTCTATCAAATAGTCTTTATGTAAGTAGCCGAGGTCTTTGGATGGAAGCCTTTGAATGGAAGGCTACTGCCCTGGGCCCCCTTAACTTCTCCCTCTATACTACTTTACTTGATGACTTCATCAGCTCCCATGATGATTCAATTATCATCTCCATGATGATTATTCTCAAATCTATCAATCCTGCCCCAATCTCTCTGTTGACTTCTAGTTTTACATCATCAGCTGCTTTTTAAGGCATCTTGAACTGGGTGTGTCCTAGACATCTTAAATTCAACATGTCCAAAATTGAACCCATCTTTCCCCCTAAGTCTTCCTCCACCCCCTTCTAGACCTCCATATTATACTCAAAGGTACCACCATCCTCCCACTCTCCTAGGCTTGTGACGTAGCTATCATGCTCAACCCCTCACTATCTCTCACGCCCCACATCCAATCTACTGCTATAGCCTATTGGTTCCACCTTTGCAACATCTCTCCAATACAACCCCTCTCTCCTATGACACTGCCACCACTCTATTACAAACCCTCATCACCTCATACTAGGATTACTGCAATAGCTGCTGGTGGGTCAGCCTGCTTCAAGTCTCTTCCCATGTCAATGCATCCTCCATTTAATCACCAAAGTGATTTTTCTAAAGCTCAGGTCTGTCTATGTCACATCCCTCCTACTCAATAAACTCCAGTGGCTCCCTATCACCTCCAAGATCAAACACAAAAATGCTGTTTGGCGTTCAAAGTCTTTTATAACCCAGTCCCCTTCTACCTTTCCAGTCTTCTTACACCTTATTCTTCCTGTACTCTCCAAACCAGTGACACCAACCTCCTGGCTCTTCATAAAAATGTGAAGGGAGAGGTTAAAAAAAGAAAAGAAGGGTCGATGGAGTGCCTGTTAGCCCAGGTTGTGGTGTAAAGATGGCTAAGTCTAAGAACCATACCACCCACAACCAATCATGAAAATGGCACAGAAATGGCATCAAGAAACAAGTCTCTGAAAGGGATTGACCCCAAGTTTCTGAGAAACATGTGCTTTGCCAAGAAACACAACAAGAAGGGGCTGAAGAAGATACAGGCCAACAACACCAAAGCCATCAAGGCCCTGAGCACCAAAGCCTCCAAAGCCAAGCTCCTCAGGCCCAAGACCCTTAGGCCAGCACCCAGGGTGCTGGCCACAAGATGGCTACCAAGCACCCAGGTCCTAGGATCGGCATCAAACATCCAGGCTCCAGGATCACGAAGCCTGACTCTAAGGTTGCCAGAACCACTGATCCCAAGGCTACCGAGTCCACTGACCCCAAAGTCACCAAGTCTGCCACCAAGGTCAGTAAGTCTGATCCCAAGGCTACCAAATCTGGCCCTAAGGCCACCAAATCTGATGCTAAGGCCACCAAGCCTGACTCCAAGGCCATCAAGTCTGATCCCAAGGCTGCTAAGTCTGATCCCAAGGCAGCCAAGTCTGATTCTAAGGCTCCTAAGTCCGCCAAGTCCAAACCCAAAGATGCTGGTCCCAAGCCTTCAAAATAGATGCTTCAGGACACAAGGACTTGTTTAAAGCTAAAGCCACCCTTTTATCCCAGCCAGGGTATGATTATTCACTATTTTATTCAAATAAAGTAAATGGTGAGTCATTAAAAGAAAGAAAGAAAAGAAAAAGTAACAATAGAAGAAAACAAAAATCTCAAGGAATTTGGAAGTTGGCAAGAGTAATGATGGAAGGAGAATTTGATGGGAGAGTTGGTAAGGGTTGTTAACCAAGGTCATATCTTTGTATAAGGTGTAAGATGTTGTCATATAAGGTTAGGTCATATCAGCAAAACAAATCTCAGAGACTAAATGTTGGTTTAAAGATAAAGATATAAAATAATTTGGTGAAAGAAAACACATATATAGTATTTCAACCCTAAAGGTGAATGATTACACTGCCCAATAAAACTAAAAAGAATAAAGGGACGAGTAAGAAAACAAATCATAGCAATTTTCTCCATAAATAAATAAAAACCCAGGTCACAGCTAGTAAGTATCTGAATCCAGATACGAACTCAAATCTTCCTGACTCCAGGTACAGTGCATCATTGTGTCACCTAATTACAAATTATAGGTCATTGATCTGGAGCTGGAAGTAGCTTTAGAACCCTCTAATCTTATGGAAGAGGAAATCAAGAACCAGAGCATTAATATTCCCAAATTCACACAAGAATGTTTAAAACATAAACAAATGTAAAAAGGCAGAAATAACAAATTTAATATGTATAAACCAAAATTACATGAAAATACTGATTAGTAAAGAAAAAAGAAGCAAATGGGTGAAACCTAAATGGAGGAGGCTCAAAACAAACTTAGTATGTAAAAATATCATGCAAACAAATGTTTAAAAAAATCACATGTGGCAACATATTGAAATTTATAACATGCAGCTAAAAAATTCTCTGAAAACATATAATTACAAAATAGAAAATGAACTTATGAATGTAGCACAGAATTTTTAAAAACTAGGACATAAATTAAGCACTTCAAAATAAGTTCAAAGTAAAAGAGGTCTTGACAATTAGATGAGAGAATTTTTTTAAATGGCAGAAATGAAAAGACCATGGAACCGATAAAGAAAACTAAGAGATGTCTTTTTGAAAAGACTAACAAAATCAATAAGCCATTAGCTAACATCTTAAAAAAGAGGAAAACCAAATTAGCAAAAATTAAAAATGAGCAAAGTGAATTCACAATGAACAGATACGAAATAAGGTGAATTATCAGAAATTACTATTCCAAATTACATTCCAGGCAAAGTCAAAGGAAATTCACACCTCTTAGGAGTGAGGCAAAGAGGCAAGGAGTGAGGGCAAGATTCTTTATACATTAGCAGACAAGAATTACATTAGGCATTTTTGTTTAATTGCTCTTCTTTGCTGCAAAGAAGTAATCAATCTCTTTTTGGTGGACAGAGATATTTCCAGAAGGGACTACAATACAAGAACAAAATGTATTAATAATACTTTAAAGAAACTCAAAGGAAATTTATGAGTTTCTTCAAAAATCTAAATATCTAAACTAAAATTTTAAATCAGCCAGTCTGAGAAAAAATTGAAAAAACCATAAATGAAATACTGAAGAATAAAACCTTGGTCTAGATGGATTTATAATTTAGTTCTATCAAATGTTTAAAAAACCACTAATATTTTAGCTACAAAAATTATTTTCATTAACAGAGAAATAAGAAACTTTACTAGACTCCTTTAATGGATGTGATTACATTATCTAAAACATGGAAGAATAAAGCAGACAAAGAGAACTATGGATAAATTTCACTAATAAATATTGATATAAAAATTTTAAATAAAATCTTCACCAAAAAAGATATAACAGTATTTTCTGAAAGATTCAATATGACCATCCAATATTGTGGTTCATTCCAGAAAAGATTACTGCACATTAGGAAAATAATTGGCATAATTAATCCTAGGAGGAAAAAAAACTATGACTATATCAATACACAGAACAAAAAAAAAGTATTTGACAAAATGTAGCATCTATTTGTATAAAAAAACCCTAAAAGGCATAAGCATATGTAAGGTGATAATGGTCAAAAGAATGTGTGTGGGTGTGGTGTGTGGGTGTGAAACTATAACCTATCTTATTTGTAATGAAAAAAATACTAGTTTTCCAAATAAGTACAGAAATAGAAAACTGATATTTCTTTTCTTTATTATTGTTTGACATGGTCCTAAAATGATACAATAGCAAAAGACAAATAAAAACTAAAGGAATGAGCATCAACAAAGAGGAGACAAAATTATCCATATGATCAGATGATATGGTAGTTTACTTAGGAAACTCCAAAGAATCAGTGAATAAACTAATCAAAATCATTAACAGCTTCGGGGAAAGAAACAGTATACAAAATAAGCCCATAAAAACCATTATCATATCTGCACGTGACTAACAAGAATCAGGAGAAAATTACATAAAGAGGAAGTGCTTCCAGAATAACAATAAAATGTGTAAAATATCTGGAAGTTATAAAAAATATTCTTTATAGAAATAAAGGATCAATAATTAAAGCAACATTCTTTGTTCACAGTTGGATCCCACCAATATAACTAAACACTGATACTATCTAAATTCATTTATGAATTTTATTTTATATCATTCAAACAACCAACAAGTTACTTTATAGAACTATATGGCACCACCATTCTGCCAGTCACGCAGGTCTAGGGTCACCTTTGCCTCCCTGCCATGTTGAATCTGTAGCTGTTCTGCCCATTCTTCCTTCAAAACATCTCTTGCATAGCTTCCTTCTCTCATCTGACACTGTCACAACCCTGATGCAATCCCTTATCACCTTCCACCTAAGATTACTGGTTGATCTCCTGGTCTCAAGTTTCTCATTTCTCCACTCCATTCTCTACTAAGCCATCAGAGTGATCTTACTTACTTTCAGGTCTGACCATGTCTCTTCAATATCCAGTGACTCCACTTACCTCCAGAATCAAATATAAGAGCCTATTTGGTTTTTGGCTTTATTGTTTATCTTTATTGGTTATCTAAGATATGATTAAAAGTATGGCTTGGCTACATCAAAAACAAATCATGCTAGACATTTCTTTATTTTGACAGAGTTGCTAGATTGGTTGGTGGTCAGGGAAATATTAAGGTACAATCAACCTAGATTTCAGTAAAAAAAAACATTTCACAGAATATCACATGCAATTCTTGCAGATGAGTTGGAGAGGTATAGGCTAGCCCATTATAAAGGTAAGAGTAGAAAATCTACATGCAAAAAAAAAGTAGAAGATTCAATGTCAACTTGAAATGAAGTATCTACTGGAGTATGCTCAGGCACTTGACCTGTGTGTGCCTTTTCAGCTTTATCGATGACTTGAATAAATTACATTACGACTTAAGGCTGAGAGATACTTAACATGATACATGACAAATTCTAGATCCCAAAACATCTAGAACATTGCGCCATTGGTCTATTTGGTTTAAAATTTAATAGAGGTGAAGGCAAAATCCTACCATGGGGTTAAAGTGTGAGATGGTAGAGTTATGGCTGGATCACAATTTATATGAAAAAAGTCTAAGGATTTTAGTGAATATTCTCCTTAATATGAGTGAACAATGTAGCTAAAGGATTGCAATCTTGGGCTTCATATAAAGAGACAATTTCTGGAGCTAGGGAAAGGGTAAAAGAAGCAACTGGAATAGGAGAAAGAATGCTAGACTTTCAGTCAGGAACCACAACAATTCAAAACCCATATTTAGTGATTACTAGCTAGGTGGCCGTGACAAATCACTTAACTTTTCAAAGTCTCAGTTTTGGCATCTGTAAATTGGGAATGGTAATACCTAGAGTATCTAACACAAAGGGTTGTTATAAAATTCAAATAAGGTCATGCATATAGACACTAAGTAAATATAATTATACTTATTATGATTTTTATAAGAAATCTACTATTTTCTTCCCTGGTGAGCATATTCCTAAAACATTGTATTCTATTATGACCACTTTGGTTTTTTATTTATTTACTTTTAGTTCATGAAATTCAGTTCCACAAGCTTTTAAGTTCCAAATTTTCTCCCCTTTCCTCTCCTCCCCCTGTCCCACTATGGTGACCACCTCATTTTAAGAAAGATATACTGGGGGCGGCTAGGTGGCGCAGTGAATAGAGCACCGGCCCTGGAGTCAGGAGTACCTGAGTTCAAATCCGGCCTCAGACACTTAACACAAAAAACTAGCCATGTGACCTTGGGCAAGTCACTTAACCCCAACTGCCCTCCAAAAAGCAAAAAAAAAAAAAAGATATACTGGTGGTGGCTAGGTGGCTCAGTGAATAGAGCACCAGCCCTGGAGTCAGGAGGACCTGAGCTCAAACCCAGCCTCAGACGCTTAACATTTACTAGCCATGTGACCTTGGGCAAGTCACTTGACCCCAATTGCCCTGTCTTTCCCCCTGCAAAAATAAAAAGAAAGATATACTGGAGAACATTCAGGTGAAGATCATTAAGATGGTGACGTCTCAAGGTTATGCCACATGAGTATCAACTCAAGGAACTGAGAATATTTATCCTGGAGAAGAGAAAACTTAGGTGGAAGAGTAGGAGAAGAAGGAAAGGAGGGAGCTGCCAAGAGATAGCTTTAGGCTCAATACAAGGAGAAAATTCAAACTTTCCAACACTAGAATGGTTTGCCTTGGGATGTGTTGTGTTTCTCCTCATTAGAGTTTGATTGGACGACTTTTTGTTGGAATTATAGAGGGGACTCCTGTCCTGATAAGACCTGGATTTTTGTGATTTCTGATATTCCTTCCATTTCTGAGACTCTGATTCTCTGATGCAAAAACACTGCCCTCCCCATCTCCCCTACCTCCCCACCTATCCCCAAGCAAACCGAGGAAATTTTCTTAATTTATACCTGATGTTTTCTCTTTGACTTCTGCTTGCCTGGTTAGAGAGAAGCAGACTGATGAGCAGCCTAAACAGTACGTGGAGGACTCTGCGAAGTGATGTGCAAAGTCTGCATGAAATGTGCAGACGACAAGGAAGGGCCTTGGAAGTGGAGGAGCTCTCGATTCATGAGATGGAAAGCAGCATCAGCCTGGTAAGAGCATCTGCTGCCCCAAGGGAGGTCTGGGAAGTCTGCAGCTGTTCTTTTACCAGCCAATCAAACGCACTTCCTTTCTATTTTGGGGGTTTTTTTTGTAACAGTTTAATAGTATCTTGGTTTCTCATAAAGTCGTTAGCTTCCACTTGCTCCACTCTAATTCTGAAGGAATTATTCTCTTCAGAATGCTTTTGAGACTCTTTCTCCATCTGGCAAATTGGACTTTTTAAGGCATTCTTCTCCTCATTGGCTTTCTGGGCCTCCTTTGTCACGTGAGCTAAGTTGCCCTTTAAGGTATTGTTTTCTTCAGTCAGGTTGTTGACTCTCTTTTTATGACTTTCTCGCATCATTCTCATTTCTCTTTCCAATTTTTCCTCCACTTCTCTTATTTGGTTTTCAAAGTCCTTTTTCAGTTGATGTATAGCTAGTAGGCATTCTTCCAGTGCC
>JAQQSW010019932.1:0-10948 GCA_028646575.1 Pseudocheirus occidentalis
GATCGTATTGCTTAGGGAATTCAAACTTACTAATTCAGTAGTTAGAGTTCACAGATGCTGTTCATGAACTACCCTCTCAGGCCACATATGAGCATATATCTACTTCTGCCACATGCTTCTTATTCAAGTCACCATCAGCTGCTCCTAGACAGGGAGAGATCTGCAGGGCCACAGTATTCCACACTTGCTTCCCACTTACCTTTGTTCAGTTGAGTGTTGTTCTGTCTTCTTAAAAGTCCAAGAGAAAGTGAGAGGGAAACTGATCTACTAGCTTTTATAGACCATGCAGAGGTCCTGGGTCTGTGTTCCTGAGCTACAGTTTGTCCACCATGAGAAGGAAGCCCTAGTCTCTGAAACCCATTTAGTAAGAGGCTAGTAGGAATACTCATACTCCAAGTTAGTGGGGCAGTAGGACAGGGGAGCACTGGGGCAAGGGGTGGGGGTAAGTTGTCCTTCAGGTGCCTCCAAAGACCCATCCTGCCTTAGTTACTTATCTTGTGTGACCTCAGGCAAGTAACTTCATCCCTGTTTGCCTCATTTTCTTTATCTCTAAAACCAAGATAATGATAGTCTACCTTCCAAGGTAATTGTAAAGTTCAAATGCAATGATAATTACAAAGTACTCTATAAGCCTTTTTTGTTGTTGTTCTGTTGTTTTTTCAGTCTGTCTCTTCATGACCTCTTTTGGGATTTTCTTAGCAAAGATACTGGAAGTGGTTTGCCATTTCTTTCTCTAGTTCATTTTACCAATGGGCCAGATTTGAACTCAGGAAGATGGGTCTTCCTGACTCCAGGCCCTGCACTCTATCCACTGTGCTATCTAGCTGCCTCAAACTTTCAAGCATCATATAAATGCTAACTATTACTATTATTAATTATTATTATCATTATACAGATAAGCTACACTTCAGGTTAACAGATATGCTGTGTCCTTTGTTATTTCAAAGCCTTGTCCAATTTGCCAGCATTTCAATAACAACCTCCAGCGGTGTGGAAACTCACTAATTCACATGGCGGCTCATTTCACTTTGGTTCAAAATAAGTAAGGAAGTTGTGCCTCTTTGTAACTGACAACCATTAGTTCTAGGTCTACTCTCTGAGGCCAGGCAAAAAAAAGTCTGATCATTTTTTCATGCAACAAAGCTTTAAATAAAATACTGGAAGACAGCTATCATGTACCCACAAGTCTTCTCTTTTCTAGGTATTCCTCCCCAATGTAAAATGTTGTAGTTATCATCAGGGCAGCTTAGTGGGGAGTAGATGGAGCACTGGCCTAACGTCATGAAGACCTGAGTTCAAATCTGCCCTTGTTCGCTTACTAGCTGGTGGGACCCTGGGCAAGTCACTTAACCCTGTTTGCCTCAGTTTCTTCATCTGTAAAATGAGCTAGAGAAGGAAATGACAAACCACTCCAGTATCTCTATCAAGAAAACCTCAGATGGGGTCACAAAGACTCAGATGTGACTGAAATGATTGAACAATGACCATCATCACCAGGGTCAGCTCAGTGGTCCAGTGGATGGAGCACTGGACCTAATATCAGGAAGACCTGAATTCAAATTTGCTGTTAGGCACTCACTAGCTATGTGATCTTGGACAAGAACTTAATCCCCATTTACCTCAGTTTCCTGATCTGTAAAATGCTATGGTAATAGCATTATCTCCTAGGATTGTTAAGGAATAAATAAAATATTTGTAAAGCACTTGGCACAGTGTCTGATATATAGGAGTTGCAATGTAAATGTTAGCTATCATTATTAGCTGCATCATTCTCACCAGCCAGAAGTTATCTTGCCCTCTAGAGCAGTGGTTCTCAACCTTTCTAATGCCATGGTCCTTCAATACTTGTATGGAGGCATATCTGCATGTGGGCACAGATGGATAGAGGAGCTGTCTTGCTTCCTAAGACCATTGGAAATATGTGTTTTCTGTTGCTCTAGAACTTACATTGTAATGTCTCTGTACTTCTGTCAAGCACTTTTTGGGTTTTACTTTCCATTTTGGCCATTCATTTATATGTCTTTTTACTCTAGTAGATTTTGAAGGCCAGAAACATCCCCTTATTACTTTTCAATCAACCTCAAAGCCCAGCACAAAGCCTTCAACAATGTCTAAGGTTAATGGAATATCTTCCCTGCTCATATATAGGCCTCATATGGAGCCCTGTTGGAGAGTTGATTAGACTCTGGGTCACAGGGATCCCCACACCTTTCCAATTAAGTGCTGACTTCAGCACTAAGCCAATCAAGTGCTGAGTCTTTGAAAACAGTATGTATTGAATTGCTTGGAGGGAGAGGAGTGGGTTGAGAGAGCAAGCTGGCAGTCGGAAAAACTTGCCGGGAGGAACTTGCTTGTGGGGAGGCTTGCCAGAGAGAATGCTTGCAATGTCAGCACTCCCTGGATTAGTGATAAGTATTTCACTAAACCTTGCTTTTTGGTATCCTAATAGCAATATCACAAAGAAATACTTAGGCTTTGTCTTAAAGGAGGAGGGTATATTATATTTTGCAAAAAAACCCTGGGAATGCGTATGCATGTTCATAGCAGCTGCTATGGGCATTGCATCAGTGTTGTTAGGCAGGCATCAAAAAGTTCATTGAAGGCTGCTGAATTCACAGAATCACAGAATTTAAGAATTGGAAGAGATCTCAGCAGCCACTTAGTCCAACTCACAGTGGGGGAACCCCTGTTGTAATCTATTTTGTCAATGATTTCCACATGATGACTTCCAAAGGCGGGGGAATCCATTTCCTCTCAGCCCATCCCACTTTCAACAACTCTGATTGTTAGGAAATTCTTCCTGAATTCTAAAAGGTCAACAATCAGTTGAGAACTGGGAGCAGTAAAAGGTAACATCTATCTGAGTGGTTTAAAGAGACAGCATTGACTAGGGTTTAAGAAAGTTAAAGTTCAGTTTGTCTTTTTCAAATCTATTTAGAGTTTGGAGATTTTTCCAAAGGTCAGGGCTAGGGTTGCACTTTAATTTGAAGGATATTGAATGTGAAAGAGCAGAACTCCTGTCATAGAACAGTATCTAATTGAGGCCCAAACATGGAGTCAATATACAATAATATATAAGACAAAAAGTGTGGCATTGATGAGGTGCAGGTTCTGGGAACCCCCTTGAGCTGTTCTTGCAACTTTGAGGTATAGGCTCTGGGAAACCCCTTGAACTCTGAATCTTCCCACTTGATGAAGCATTTGCATGAGGCCATAAGCTTTTCATTGTGGCTGGGCCCAGAACTCTGTTATTAGTCTAGCCCTCCATTGTCCATCTACTTCCCACCCCTAAGCCTATCAAAATATCAATCCACCCCACTGGCCTAGCCCACCATTGTCTGTTGGCTCCAGGTAGCTTCCAACAACTTCCCACCCTTAATCACTCATTGATTTCATTAACTCCTCCTGAAGACCCTCCCCAAACTCTTCCTCCAGACCACCCCTAGATTCCTCCCACAACCTTCCTGTATATAAGATCCCTTCTTGCGTGCGTGTGTGTGTGTGTGTGTGTGTGTGTGTATATGTATGTGAGTGTGAGAGTGAGAGAGAGAAGAGCACCATAGAATGACCCAGCACAGACTTACTTTGTCCTGCTTGCCCAATGCAAGCATCACATATACCTAGGCTCCTTAAGAGTCTACTCAATATGGCAAACTTTTGATGAACTTTTAATAAACTTTATTTTGACTAAGAAGACTTGAGTTGAATTCATTCGGCAATACCCAGTATGTTGGTATTTTGGGGTCTCCAGAGCAACCCTGACCCTCTATATTTTATGAGGAACTTCTTCAGTATGGTAGATGGCCAGACTTGAAGTCAAGGAGATCTGAATTCAAATACCTTTGACACCTATTGGTTGTATGACCATAGACAGGCAAAAAGTTTAATTTCTCAGCACCATTAGGCAGTTCTGTAAGAGTTTGGGTTACAGAAAAATTTCTGAGCTACACTGGAAGGGGTCATTTACATAATGAAAGTACCTACCAGTCATTTATCCTCAGGACACAATAATAGTAACACCTCCTATTTATTAGCATATTCCGCAGCATGGTTCCTTAACTCTCTACTTGCACTTTATAGATGAAGACACTAAGCTAATAAGTAGTTAAACTCAAACTATAGGTCTTTCCACAATGCCGGGCTTCCTCTCACACACTGACTTCCAAGATCCCTTTCAGCCTTGATCCTGTGATGTGAAAATGACAGTCCAACCCTGTCGTTTTACAAATGAAGAATTAAGGCCCACAATGGTTAAGTGACTTACCCACATTCACAGGGTCATAGATTTAGAGCTGGAAGATACCTTAGAGGTCATCTAAGCCAAACTTATCATTTTATAGGTAAGGGTTAAGTGACTTGCACATGGTCCCACAGGTAGTAATTTATAGAACTAGGATTCAAACTCTGGTCCTTCGACTACTCTTTCCATTGTACACCTCTGTACTCATGCGTGAACTATTGCAATAACCTGCTGGGTGGTCTCCCTACCACAAATCTCTCCTCACTACAATCCATCCTCTGACCATGTCGACACCTTCCCCTAAATCCCCACAACTCAGTAAACTCCAGCGGTTGCCTATTACCTCCAGGATCAATTAGAAAATCCTTTATTTGGTATTCAAAGCCCTTTATAACCTGCCCCCACTGCCTTTCCAATCTTCTTACTACCATATACCTCCCAACCACCCACATGTTCTTTGATGCAGTAACACTGGTCTTGCCTTATTCTGGGCATTTTCACAGGCTGTTTCCCATACCTGGAATATTCTCTCCTCTCATCTCTGCCTCCTGGTCTCTCGGCCCTTGGCTTCCTTCACGTTCCATCTAAAATCCCAGTCTTTCCTGATTCCTCTTACTTCCAGAGCCTTTCCTCTGCTGGTTATTTCTAATTTTATCCTGTACATAGCTTGTGTGTACATTGCTTTTTGCATGTTGTCTCCCTGTATTAGTTCCTCAAGAGCAAGAACTGACTTCTGACTGTCTGCATTCCCAGCACTTAGCACAGTGCTCAACATGTCATAGGCACTTAATAGATGTTTACTGAGTGACAAATTCTTGTCTCTTTATTGTAGGGCTCTTTCTTCTGGATCCCTTGAGTTCTATTACAACAATATTTAATATTCAGCTTTGTTATATTGATAACATTTCTCCTCTTCCTCTGTTTGAGTCTGCCTAGCCTGGTTGGAAATTGTGTGTCTTTCTTCTGAAGGATTCTGGGCTCTGCAAAGGCCCCTTTGGGATTGAACCCACTAAACCTGACAGTTGTGCTCTGTACTGGTGCTAAAAGGGGGAAGTCTTGGCCAATGAGAACTCAAGAGGTTCAGGCAAAGGGGAATGACCTGGATCAGTGGTTCTCAACCTTCCTAAAGCCACGACCCTTTAATACAGTTCCTCATGTTGTGGTGACCCCCCCCAACCATAAAATTATTTCTGTTGCTACTTCATAACTGTAATTTTGCTACTATTATGAATCATAATGTAAATATCTAATATGCAGGATGTATTTTCATTGTTGCAAATTAAACATAACCCACGGGTTGAGAACCTAGATGAACCCTTCAAGTTCCCCAGAGCAGAGGTACTATAGTTCCCCTGGGCAGAGAGACCCAAGCCAGCAGGATCAAAGTCATCCTGCTGCATAGAGTATGGACCTATTATTGGTTCCTGCAGTCTAAGGGTGATCTTTCTCTTCTGTCAATCCTTCACTCAATGGATTGACAAGCATTTATTAAGCACCTCCTCTGGGCCATGCACTGAGCTAGGCACTAGGAATACAAAGGCAAAAATAAAGCAATCCCTGACCTCAAGAAACTCCTTTGGGGGAGACAACATATGCAAATGTGAGCAATTACAGAATATATAAAAAGTAAGTACAATATGATTTGGGTAGGCAAAGGACTAAGGGGTAGGGAGAAGTGAGAAAAAGCCTCATGTAAGGAGTGACATTTGAGATGAGCCTTGAAGGAAACTGGGGATTCTGTTGCCAGATAGGCTGCCAAAGAATAATAATCCATTGTGTTTGTAAATCCAGGTTTATTTGGTCCTTATAACACCCTCGTGAGGCAGGTGGAACTGGTATTATTCACATTTGGCAGATAAGGAAATTGAGACTTGTTCAGTACTATATCTTGTCAGCAACAAAGATGGGGAGGAATACAAGTCCCTTGGCTCTGGGTCCAGGGTTCTACTTCTCAGTGTTCTGTGGCCCAAGCAGACTCAAGGGAACTGGTTCCACTTCCCCTAAATGGATGGGACACCTGTACTGAACACGAATGATGTACCCAACACTCGGTATTCCCAGAGAAACAGAAAAATTGGAAGATCTGGTTCCTACCCTTTCTAACCAAGGACATGGACAAAATGCTCCTCCATCCCAGACCAATAAAATATGGTGCTGTATGTGAATGATAGCTAAAGCAGCTGTGCTGGACTGTCCTGGCTATTGGGTGGCACATGGGCCAAGGTGGCTCTTGTGCAGGCCTTGCTATAGGAGAAAAGAAAAAAGAACACCAGAGTATTTCAAGAAAGGACTACAGAAGAGAAGACTGAAGGAATGGATTAATAATGATGGAAAGAACCCTTCAGATCATAACAGGTAGGCACCTGCTGACTCCAACTCTTTAAGGCAAGCCCTACCTGGCTGCTTTACTGAGTAAAGAATGAAACAGCTGTTTCTTGTTCTTCCAACTACGGGAGAGGAACCCTAACTACCTTACGTTGTTATTGTTTCAGTCATGTCTGACTTCATGATCCCACAGACCATACCGTCCCTGGGATTTTCTTGACAAGGATACTGGAGTGTTTGCCATTTCCTTCCCTAGTAGATTAAGGCAAACAAAGGTTAAGTGACTTGCTAACAAGCAAGGCTAACAATTTGAGTCTAAATTTGAATTCAGCCCTTGGTGATTCCAGGCCCAGTTCTCTATCCACTGAACCACCTAGCTGCCTCCTACTGACCTTACAGGATGAATTAATGTTGACTTCACTAGCCTGAGGCTGCCCAGCCTTTCTTCTTTTTCAGAGTCCACTGTCCTCCTCCCCAAGCTGTCAGACTGTGACATTCCAGAACACCTTCCCACCTTGCCTCTGCTTTAATATCTCTCCCCTTTTATATGTTGCCTTTACTTATTAGACTATAAACTCCTTGAGGAGAGAAAATGTTTTTCTTTTTTGCTTGCCTCGTTATTCTGAGTGCTTAGCTCAATGTCTGGCACATAAGTGCTTAATAAATTAGCTAGCTAGCTATCTGTCTGTCTGCCACCTAGGACTCCTTGTGACAAATGTGAATGCTAGTTCAGAAGCACTATTCACCTATTTCCTCCACCAGTGACATTTCTATAGGCTTTATCACCTACCTGTTTCTTCCCCTGGAACTTCTCTCATTACCTGTGACCTCCTCACTCCGAAATATCCCTGCATAATGCTGGTCCCCTTCTCTCATTGGCAAATTCTTATTGGGCTCTCCATTTTGGAGATAAACTCAGGTTGTTAATGCTTCATTCCCCTCCTAGAGGGAACTAGAGACATAGAGTAAGGAAGACTTGAGTTCAAATCTAGCCTCAAACATGCAATTGCATGTGACCCTGGACAAATCATTTAAACCAGGGATGGAGTCCTTAAGTGGTGCCTTTTGATTGAATCCAAGTTTTACAAATCCTATTTGTTCTGTAAAGTTTGTATTCAGTCAAAAGGCTACACTTAAGGACCTAGAAGGCCCCATGTGACCTTAAGACCACAACTTTCTACCCCTGACTTAACCTCTGCCTGCTTCAGTTTCCCCAACTTTAAAATGAAGATCATAATGACATCTACCTTCCATGGTTGTTGTGAGGAATCTGTAAAGTGTATAGTAGACACTTAATAAATGTTTTTTAATTTTCTTCCTTTCCTTTCTTTCTGTGCTTCTGACTCCACAGACTTCATCAACTTCATCCCCTCAATAAATGCCTTCTCTTCTTCCTCCCTTTTCAGCTCCTCTTATGTGTTATCTTCCCTCCATTAGATGTAAGCCTCAAGAGGGTAGGCATTGTCTTTATTATTGCCTATATTTGTATCCCATCACTTAGCACAGTGCCTGACACACATAGTAATCACTTAATAAAGACTTTTTGCCTGCCTTGCTTGTCTGTCCCACATATTGGGGAAAATTCTGACTACTACTTGAACTTAATCCAAACTTTCAATCCTGTAACTCAGGCCCATGGTCTGACCAAAGTGTGAGGAGGGCCTTGTGGCTGTTTAAAAAAAAAAAAGCCAATAATTTATTCTGAGCCATCAAAGGAAAACATTTTAAAATACCCCCCTGATTCAAAGGTGGCAACTAAGTTCAGGGCCATGAGTTGGGGAAGAAAGGAATCAGTAGCAGAAACAAAATCATTCTGCAGGCTTAAAGGCAGACGTCATCCAAATCTTTTCTATCTGTCAATGCCTACCTCTAATCTCATTTCCCTTGTGAAGCTGCTTCTGCTTCCCCTCATTTCTCTGTCATCATCCCCACCTAGCAGTGATCTTTCCTTCTCTGAATTCATAAAACACTTATTGTGAATAATGCCTTTTTGACAGGGCATTTCCTAGAATCATTGACTTATGCAGCATAAAGAAATCTGGTCCAGTCCTTTCTTTTTCACAGACAAGGGGAACTGAGACTTATGAAGGTCAAATTGATTTACAGTTATAGAATTTTGAGTTGGAAGGACCCTCAGATGGAGATCATCTACTCTCACTTCCTCATTCTCCTGAGGAAAGAACTAAGGACCATCAAGAAAAAGATTTGCCCAAGGTCACTCAGTCAGTGCAAAGCCAGATTAAAACCTAGATCTATTAACTTTTAATGTGTCATTTCCCTTTGTTAACTGCCTTGTCTGTAGTTATCTCTCCCTGTGTCTATGCCTTGTTTGCCCAATTAGACTCTAATATTGTGGAAGATAAGGTCTAGACCAGGGGTTCTCAACCTGTGGGTCATGACCCCTTTGGGGATTGAATGACCCTTTCACAAGGGTCACAGGGGTTGCCTAAGACCATCAGAAAACACATATTTCTTATGGTCTTAGGAACTGAGACGCCGCTCCTCTATTTGTCTCCAGGTGGGTCTGCCCACATGCAGATATGCCCACATACAAGTATTAAGGATCACAGCATTAGGAAGGTTGAGAACCACTAGTCTAGACACTTCTAGACCCCTCTCAGAGCCTAGACGGGACTTTACAAAATGTAGGTGCTCAATACATATTTGATTATTGGATATGTCTCTCTTGGAGCTCAGTCTTAAGAGGAAGACATTGACCTGAGGGAAGAGGAATCTAAAGTGAGAGATGTTGGACGTGACTCCCTAGGACAAGGCTGTAATATCCAAGTCTCTGAAAGAGCCTTTCAGATCCAACCTCCCTTCCAACCCACCAGGAAGGACTCCCCAGGGAAGCTTGGTTAAGCGTGAGGTTGGAGCCAGGTTATTTCCCTTGGGAAGAAAAATCTTCCCAGGGCTTGAGAGAAGCAGTTTTGCTCATTGAAGAATAAAGGCATCCCAGAAAAATGGGCACTCAAACCCAGCATGGTTTAGAGGACAATATAGGGATGGGGGATGAGCTGTTGGAAAATAAATGTGAGAAAGAGTTAAACAAAACGAAGACGATTCAGCCTGGAGAGGAGGCGTCGCCGTCTTTATCGTTATTTGTTTATTTTTAGTCTTCAACATTCATTTCCGCAAGATTTTGAGTTATGACTTTTCTCCCCGTCTTTCCCGTACCCCCCACCCCAAAATAGTGAGCCTACTGAATATTCCTTCCCCCAATCTGCTCTCTTTTATATCCTCCCTCATCCCCCCTCTAACTTTCTAATAGGGCGAGATGGATTTCTATACTCCAGTACCTGTATACCTTATTTCCCAGGTGCGTGGAAAACAACAACAATTTTTTTTTAACATTTGTTTTAAAATTTTGATTTCCAGATTTTTTCCCTTCTTCCTTCCTCACCCACCCCCACTGGGAAGATAAGTAATTCAATATGGGTTGTACATGTGTAGTTACGCAAAGTGTTTCCATAGTAGATATATTGTGAAAGACTATTTCCTTCCATCCTATCCCGCCCCCCATTTATTCTTTTTCTACTTTGACCCTTTCCCTTTTCAAAAGTGTGTGCTTCTAACTACCCTCCACCCCAATTTGACTTCCATTCTATCACCCCCCCTTTTATCTCCTTCCCCCCCACTTTCCTGTAGGGTAAGATATCCAATTTAGTGTATATGATATTTCCTCCTTAAGCCAAATTCAATGAGAGTAAGGCTGACCCCATTCCCTTTTGCCTTCCTGTTCTTCTCCTCCATTGCAAGTTTTCTCTTGCCTCTTTTATATAAGATAATTTACCCTATTCTATCTTTCCCCATCTCCTTCTCTCATTATATTCCTCTCTCACCTCTTAATTTTATTTTTTTAGATATCATCCCTTCCTATTCAACTGATTCTATGCCTTCTATGTATACATGTACACACATACACACACTCATGTTTTTATACACACATACATCCTCCTATAAAACATATATGTGTGTATATATATATATATATATATTCTCTCCAACTATCCTCATACTGAGAAAAGTCTCATGAATTATAATTATTACGTTTCCATGTAGGAATATGAATAGTTTAGTAAGTTCCTTATGATTTCTTTTTCCTGTTTACTTTCTCATGTTTCTCTTGCTTCTTGTATTTGAAAGCCAAATTTTCTGTTCAGCTCTGGTTTTTTCATCAAGAATGATTGAAAATCCTCTATTTCATTGAATGACCGTATTTTCCCCTGGAACATTATACTCAGTTTTGCTGGGTAGGTGATTCTTGGTTTTAATCCTAGCTCCTTTGACCTCCAGAATATCATATTCCAAGCCCTTTGATCCCTTAATGTGGAAGCTGCTAGATCTTATGTTATCCTGATTGTGTTTCCACAATACTCAAAT
>JAQQSW010019933.1:0-10948 GCA_028646575.1 Pseudocheirus occidentalis
CAGCCAGGCCACCAACAAACAAAGTCCCATCCTGTTCACATCTTCAGTCAGCCACTCAGGAACCAAATCCAATATCTGTCCTGTCTCTGTAATTCTGCTGCTTATAAACACTGGCCTTCTCCCAAGTCAACATGGTTCAGGGGAGTGTCTCAGCCAACAGCATTCTTCCAAGTCACAGGGGAATTCACACCTTTTCACCAATGGACAGAGTTCTGGGAATTCACACCTTTTCACTAATGGACAGAGTTCTATACTTAACACTAGGTTACTAGGATCTACTTAACATCTGATCAAACAAATTAATTACCATTACAATTGGGCATTTCTATCTTTTCTCCTTGCTCATACTTATTATTTTTTTTTTTGCTGTATAAAATATTTTTTGGCAATTTGATTGACATGTTAAGTAAACTAATTTAGTAGAATTATTCTTTTTTCCATTCTCATACTTGATCAGTGACATAAAGTCTTCACAGTCCATAGTTCATGCTCAGATCAACCCCATGATGCATTCCTGCCTCTGGACCATCTCTATGCTCACACGGCAGCCCAGTCAGTGGCTCTTTTTCCCATTACAAAAGGTTCAAGGTCTAGGCAATAGGGCTAGGCCATCCCAGGTCAAGTCCAAAAGCCATAGGAGCTTAGGGAGAAAACTACCCAACCTTCAGGCAACTTTTTCTGACTCTCTCTTGATCTCTGTCCATAACCCTGTGGGTCTAAATGATGAGTTACATAAAATATATATGAAGTAAAGACAAGGTAATTTTGTGGGGAGGTACATTAACAGTTGGGGGGAGGTAGAGATTAGTAAATACCTCTTATAGAAGGTCAAGTCTGAACTGAGTTTAGAACAAAGCTAAGGATTCTCAGAGTCAGTAGTGAGAAAAAGATCAGAGTTGTCATATGTAAGGAACCATTTTCTTTGGCACATCAAGCACATGAAAAGAAGTAACCAAGTTGTTTGTACAAATGGATAAAAGACCATAAATTAGTCTACAAACAACTTATTTGGCTAATGGTATGATGACTTTTTGTTTGTTTTTTGTTTTTTTGGAGGGCAATTGGGGTTAAGTGACTTGCCCAAAGTCACACGGCTAGTTTTTGTGTCAATCGTCTGAGGCCAGATTTGAACTCAGGTCCTCCTGAGTCCAGGGCTGGTGCTCTATTCACTGCACCACCTAGCTATCCCTGTATGATGGCTTTTAATCTCTGGTCACATTCAGAGACCCAGGTTAGAAAGTCATGTTTTATATAGTAACTGAGCTCCCAGGTCCAAGCGGGATCATCTAGGAAGTCTCCCTCTGCTTTAATGCCTCTGCCAGCTGCCAGCTGCCAATACCTTCTGAGCTGATGGCAAGCCCTCCCCATTACAAGTGGCCATGGAACCTCTCTTACTCCACATTTCCTAATAACTACTCAAGCTCTCCCCTGCACTTTGACAGTTTTTCCCCCTACATTGAGAGAGAAGACTTACCAATTTCTCTTCTCCTGGGCTGCTTGACCTTTAAGCATACAATGGAGCTAGTTACAGATTTATGGCTTTTGAATCTCCCCAGATACAAACCCTACAGCTTTAACCAGATAACAAAAGGGAGGCTTTTAAAGTGAAGAACCCAAACTTACCACAACCAAAAATAGAACAGTATTTCAACCTTGCCTCATTTTGGTCTCATGTTTGAAATGTAACCATTTTTAGCTCAATGTTTTTGGAACGTGCATGGTCCCCTGACATTGTTCTCTACCATGTACAAAATGGATGTTCAATAAGTGTTTTTATTGATTACAGGAGGCTCCTTGAGAACAGACACTATTTCACTTTTGTCTTTGCATTCCGGGTGAGGTGGCACAAAGCTACTTGTGCTAGTCAGGGGAACACAATGATATTAATACAAATATTGGTATTTAGATAGTGCTTTCAGATTTGCAAAGTCCTTTTCATACCAACTCTATGGGATAGGTGCTAATTATTGTCAACCTCATTTTACAGATGGAGAAACTGAGTCTAAGAAAGGTTAAGTGACTAGTAAATATCTGATGATACATCTTCTTATCTTTAGCCTAATACTCTGTTATCTTTTCTCTGTAGCATTATTCTTATACTGTGATGAAGACTTAATTGGACCAGATGGGCTCCTCAAAGCATAGGCAGTCAGTTTTATTGGGCTTTGAGGACAGAATTAGCCTGCAGTGCATCTTCTCCCAGGTGGCCAACTTCTAGCCCAGCATTCTGATAGGGAACCAATAAAGCTATATGAAGATATTGGGCTGGTTTCATGAATTTATTGGTTTGTTTTGGGCAACAAAATCATCTGGGCTGCCTGTGGGCCAACACTAAGGGCTTCTCCCTGTTGGTACCATTAATTCATAAAACATAAAGAAACCAAGAAAACTCTTATAGCTAAACAATTTCTGTAATGGAACAGCAGTGTGATGAAGTAGACAGAACCTAGACTTTAGGAGAATCTGGATTTGAATCTTGTTTTAGATACTTAAGGACTATGTGATTCTGGACAAAGTCTTTAAGCCTTTATAGAGCTGTTATTCATACCTCTGTAG
This sequence comes from Pseudocheirus occidentalis, assembly GCA_028646575.1. Taxonomy (NCBI): domain Eukaryota; kingdom Metazoa; phylum Chordata; class Mammalia; order Diprotodontia; family Pseudocheiridae; genus Pseudocheirus; species Pseudocheirus occidentalis. The sequence continues at coordinate 2,557 of JAQQSW010019933.1, forward strand.
ATTCTAATCAACCTTATGATGAATCATGACACCAGAGGGCTGATGTGAAAGCATGCTGCCCATCTCCTGACAGAGAGGTAATGAGTTCATTACAAAGTTACAGAATGAGGCATATATTTTTTGAACATAGGCAATCCAGGGCATTTTGCATATTTTTTAAAACAGAGGTTTTCTTTTCCTTTCTTTTTATTAATGGGGAGGAGGTGGAAGGGGAGAAAATAGAGTTTTATATTATAAAAATACAAAAAATAAAATTCTCTACACTTCCCTTCTCATGTATGCAGATCTCAAAGTCTTTTTCAGCTTTTAATCTGTGATCCTATGAAAAGGGATATATTTTACATAATAGAGTTCAGAAAAACTAGGTTTTGTATCATACCTTTGTTGAATACCACCTGTGAGACCATGAGTAAATCACTGCAGCTCTTGGGGACTTAGTTGCTTTTTTTCCCTGTCAAATGGAAGAGTTGTATTAGATTATCTTTAAGATCCCTCCCAGTTCTAAATCCTATGAAACCTCTCAGAACCTCTATTTCCTTGTATGTAAAATGGGGATAAATATATACTACCCATTTCACAGAGTTGTTATGAGAAGTGAGATAATATTTAAGGCATTTTTTGTAACCACAAAGTAACATATATTTGAATTATTATCATTTCATAGAATAGTTAAGTGGATTCAGTAGATTCGTGAATAATCTGTATGGTTTTTTTGGTTCAACAAATGGAATTCCCTAAATCAACAGATCACAACTGTTCTGTGACTGAGCAGATCATAGGATCATGGATTGGGAGAACAAAGCTTCTTGTTTGAAATAAACCTCAAACTTATTTAGTCCTACCTCCATTTTTTACAGAGAGTCCCAAAGAGGTAAAGTGACTCTTCTAAGGTCACACAGGTAATACGTTGCAGAGCTAGGACTAGATCCCAGATCCTTTGACTCCAAATGCAGTTTAACTCTTGTGGAATTGTCTGAGGCAGGCAGAGGTTGGGTTAAGTGCCCAGGGTCACTTACCTACTTAAGGGTCAGAGGTGGTATTTTGGAACCTAGATCTTTGTCTCTAAGCCAAGCATTCTCTCCACTAAATTAATGGCCCTTGAAGGCCATTTTAGAAATATATCATTACTCCACTTATAGGTATGAGTGCCAGAACTGTTCTACTCTAAAATCTTAAAGTATTACAGTTTTCTTTGAACTAGATGCATTCCAATCAATTCAATAAATAATTATTGAGTACCTACTATGAGTAGGACACCGTGGGTCTTACAAAGATGCATGAGCCCTGATTGATGTCTTCAAGAATGAGGGACTCATTTGATCTTGTAGCTTCTTTCACATGAGGATCACACATGAGTAATAAGTGAAATGGGACAAAGTGGGGTGAATAATGGGTATATGCCTGGGCAGAGTGGGAAGTCTTAGAGCTTTTCAGACTGAGCATAGTGACTCTGCCTGAGGCTGTCATATGACTGTTGGCCACCAAAATCATGACACCAGTTTTTTTATTTTATTAATGAAGTTTGAACTTTCTTTGTATCACCAAAAGATTGGCTATCATTTGAACACAAATAGTATTGACTACTGTTAGAGAAAGGCCACTGCTTAGAGGTCAAAGCAGTGTTATTTTGTGGTTACTTGACCCATTTCCTTCAAGGAGTTCAATCCATTTATTGATTGAGTAGGGAAACAATTCATGAGTCTCAGTGGGGCCAGACATAGACATAGGATGAAGGGAATCAAAAGGGACAGGAATGAGCAAGACAGAAAACAGTCCTTTCAAGATACAGTAAGACACAGAATCAAATTGGCAGCAAAGCATAAGATTTGGGGATACTGTCAGCCAGAGCACAAGCACAGGAAAATAGCCTCCAATGAGATAGCTCCTTTTATTCTAAAGTGGCACAGAGCCGATGAGGTACAGGTGGAGGCCCAGTGCTATTTCATCTGCAGAGAGAGGCTCGTGTAGAGTCAGCATGGTGTGTGTGAACCAAGTCAGAGTGGAAGCACCTGAAGGCAAAGACTGATTTGTTTTGACCTTTCTATCTCCAGCATCTAACGGTACCAGTCACAGAATAGGTACTTATTACATGTTTGTTGAATTGATTTGGACTAAATCAGTCTTTTTCACCCCAGTTATACAAATGGGGCAGCTAGCAGGTGTGCTGGATGGAATTCTGGGCCTCAAGTCACATCTTTGTGAGTTCAGATCTGACCCCCGACACAGTAGCTGTGACCCTGGGCAAGTCATTTAACCTTGTTTTCCTTTGTTTCTTCATTTATAAAATGAACCAGTGAAGGAAACGGCAAACCACTCCAGTACCTTTGCCATGAAAACCCCAAATGGGGTTGTGAAGAGTCAGATTGTCGATTGAACAACAACAACAGTACAAATGGGCAAAAGTAATGTTACTTTATAATGGTCAAACATTTTCATATATTCACGTTTCTCATGTGGTCCTTACAGAAATGGCAGGGAAACTTCCAACATCCTTTTTTTTCTTAGAACAATGTAATGTTAGCATTAATGCATAATGTTAAAAATGATCTAACCTCATATTACAGAGGAGGAAACTGAGGCAACAGGGGGTTAGATGACTAGTTCGAGGTCACACAGCTAGTCAGTAGTAGAGAGTGGATTTGGAACCAGTTTTCTTCTCCTTACATCCATCTTGATGATCTTGGATAAGGTGATTGATTTGCTTCTCTAGGCTTCAGTTTCCTAGTCTGGGAATTGCGCTAGACCTCTGAGGTCCTTCCCAGCTCTAAAGCTGTGATTCTGTGATCTCATTTCAAGTTCAATGATCTTTCCACTGAACCATAGGCTATCCTGAGGGTGTTTTTTTATCATTTATTTCTAGTTTTCAACATTCACTTCCATAAGATTTTGAGTTTTAAATTTTCCCCTTCCCTTTCTTCCTTCTCCCCAAGATGGTGTGCAATGTGATATAGACTGTACTTATACATTCATATTACACATTTTTTTCACATTAGTTATGATGGAAAGAAGAATTAGAAGTAATGGGAGGAGCCACAAGAAAGAAGAAACAAAACAAAACAACAAAAGAAAGGGAGAGCAAATAGTATTCTTCCATCTGTATTCCGACTCCAAAGTTCTTTCTCTGGATGTAGATAGCATTTTCCATTTCCATGAGTCTTTTGGAATTGTCTTAGAATCTTGATTGCTGAGAAAAGTTATGTCTGTCAAAGTTAGTCATTGTACAATGTAGCTGTTACTGTGCATAACGTTCTCTAGTTCTGCTCACTTCACTCAGCCTCAGCTCATGTAAGCATTTCCAGGTTTTTCTGAAGTCTGTCTGCTCGTCATTTCTTATAGCACAGTAGTATTTCAATGCATTCATATACCACAACTTGTTCAGCCATTCCCCAATTGATAGATATACCCTCAGTTTTCAATTTTTTGCCTCCATAAAAAGGGCTGCTATAAATATTTTTTGTACACGTGGGTCCTTTCCTCTTTTTTATGATCTCTTTAAGATACAGCCCTAGAAGTGGTATTGCTGGGTGGGTCAAAGGGTACACACAGTTTTATAGCCCTTTGGAAATGGTTCCAAATTGCTCTCCAGAACGATTGGATCGGTCCACAGTTCCACCAGAAGTGCATTAGTGTTCTAATTTGTCCACATCCTCTCCAACATTTATTATTTTCTTATTTTGTCATTTTAGAAAATCTGATAGGTGTGAAGTGATGTGTGATGTGATCAAAACAACAAAAGAGTTGTTTTGATTTGCATTGCTCTAATCAATAGTGATTTAGAAACTTTTTTTCATGTGACTATAGATAGCTTTAATTTCTTCCTCTGAAAACTGCCTGTTCATATCCTTTGACCTCTTATCAATTGGGGAATGACTTGTCTTCTTATAAATTCATCTTGGTTCTCCACATATTTTAGAAATGAGGCCTTTATCAGAGACAATGGCTGTAGAAATGGTTTCCTAGCTTTCTACTTCCCTTCTAATCATGGTTTCATTGGCTTTGTTTATGCAAAAACTTTTCAAATATCAAAACCATCTATTTTGCACTTGGTAGTGTTCTCCATCTCTTGTTTGGTCATACATTCTTCCCTTCTCCATAGATCTGACAGGTAAACTATTCCTCGCTCTCCTACTTTGCTTATAGTATTAGCCTTTATATCTAAAAAATATGTTGACTTTATCTTGGTATAGGGTGCAAGACGATGGTCTATGCCTAGTTTTTGACGTACTATTTTCCAGTTTTTCCAGCAGTTTTTGTTAAATATTGAGTTCTTATCCCACAAGCTAGAGTCTTTGTATTTATCAAAGAATAAATTACTTTGATAAATACAAAGACTCTAGCTTGTGGGCTAAGAACTCTCTCTCTCTCTCTCTCTCTCTCTACATATATATATATATATTTTTTTTGCTTTTTGGAGGGCAGTTGGGGTTAAGTGACTTGCCCAAAGTCACACAGCTAGTTTTTTGTGTTAAGTGTCTGAGGCCGGATTTGAACTCAGGTACTCCTGACTCCAGGGCCAGTGCTCTATTCACTGCACCACCTATTCGCCCCTAAGAACTCAATATTTAACAAAATATTTAACATTGACTATTGTGTCTTGAGTTCCTAACCCATTCTACTCATCCTCTGTTCTATTTCTTAGCCAGTACCAAGTAGTTTTAATGATTACTGCTTTATGATACAATTTAAGATCTGGTACAGGTAGGCCACCTTCCCTTGTATTGTTTTTTTCATTAATTCCATTGATAACCTTGACCTTTTGTTCTTATGGCACTGAATAAGTGAGTATGAAGGTGTTTTAATAAGTGCTTATTGATTGGTCAGGAGGTCATAGATCCAACACCACCGCTTTTTAGCCAGTTTTGAAAGTAAACATATAAGTCTAAAGGACTGAGAGAGCAAAGCTAAAGAATCAAGAGATTTGTCTTTCCTTTAAATGGAAGGCGTGTGTGTGTGTGTGTGTGTGTGTGTGTGTGTGTGTGTATGTGTATGTGTATGCATGCAGGGAGTAGTGATGACCTTGGAAAGAGGAAAGGGTAGAAGACAGATATGTTGGATGTTTTGGTTGCTGGAAGACATTAGTTTTTTCTTAATGTATTGCAAATGGAAGCAGCAGGCCATGAGGGCACCATTTAATGTAGGAAGACTGTGGTGCACTGAATGGTTCCCCAGTGGCCTGAGGGTGTGAATAAACCTGATGAAGCACTTGACTCCCAGAGAATGACTCAGATAGGAGGGTATCACTGAGAGCTGTGCTTGAAAGCTGAAATTTATTTTAAATATGTCCTTTTTTCAGGTTGAATATATTTGCCGGCAGATAAAAGTGAGGTATCTCCTTTTTTCTTCATTTTCCTTACTGCATTTCTGAGTGTATGTATGATCACATTTAAATGATTGACTTTGCATCTTTGGGGGTCTTTAATGTATTGTAAAGGCATATTAGACAGTATGGATGAGGCCCTTCTGCCTGGAATGCACTGTCTTCTCACCTCTGACTCACCTGAGTCTCCTTTATAACACAACTCAAGTGCTAATTCCTAAATGAGACTTTGCCTGATTCCCCCTCACCTGGTTATTAGTGCTGTCTCTCTCCTAAATGGGTGTAGACTTTGTATTTACTTCTTTGCATACAAAGCATTATAAATTTAGATATGGAAGAGACATAACTTAACAACATATCCAGCATATCTTTCTTTAAGGCTATCCTCAGAGAACAAACAAAACTAAAGTACTTTGAGGCAGAGACTATTTAATTTTATGTCTTCATATCCCAAGCACCAAACACAGTGTCTTATACATCCTAGACTCTTAATACATGTTTGTTGAATTGCATTGTATCTAGCCCTGTCAACATTGGAAACCACTTGGAATCTAAGTTAAGTTTTGATTAGGTAAAAGAGGATTAGGTAAAAACAAATGTCAGAGAAGAGAGCTGAGGACATCAAGTCGTTTTGGAGGTGCTCTGGCAGTCTTGAACCTGGAGAGAAGTTTCCTTCAGGCTGTCATTATCTTCTTCAAGATATTGGTAAGGCGATTTCTCCATGAACTCTTCATTTCCAAATTCATCTCAGGAATTCTTAACCTAGAGTCTGTGAGCTTATTTAAAGAAAATACTTTTTGATAACTGTACTCCATTGTGGTTGGTTTCCTTTCTAATCTTCCACATTTTGTTTTATGCTTTTTAAAACGTTGTTTTGAGAACGTTTCTTCATACTATTCACCAGACTGTCAAAATTGTCAAAGAAAAGTTAAGAATATGTATGCTAGGTAAAAATATTCTCCCCCCTTTCAAATCTTACATGCCACTCTGTTTGACTTTGTCTAAATACTTAATGTATTTTAACTTGTATTATAGTAATTTGTGTGCCCATCCCATATTTGCCTTAGGGTGTATTCTCCTTGAGAGCAGACATTGTATCTTGGTTCATCTGTGCATCCCCAGTGTGTGGCACAGTGCCTTGTATATAATAATATATGCTTAATGTGTTTATTTTGCCTGGCATAAAGTATAGTGGTATGGGCTAGCTTATTCTGGTACCCTGGTAAAGCTTTTCAACTCTTCCACTTCCTCTTTTTTCTCCCCCTCTTCCTTTTCCTTCTCTTTCTCTTCTTCTTCTTTCTCCTCCTTGTATGTAACATGCAATTTAGTTATACCAGAACAAAATTTCCAATGGTGCCAAGGTTCATTTTCTTATAGCCACCATGAGGAATGGGATAAACAAAACAAGACCTTACCTGGCCTGTCTGTTGGCAACTCCACCAACGTATAAGCCTGAGGAAAGCACAGGTGTGCACTATGATTCAGATCCACAGTTGCAGACTGAATCTTCTATCTTCAGCTCACATTATTGCTTCTTTTTCAGTGTTACATGCCACATGGGGGAGTGAGAGGAAAGCGCTAGAGCAATAAGCCATAATCCCAAACTAGACAGACATCCACAAACAACCTCCACTCCCCAAATAACAAGAACAGATTCTTTGTTGCTTAGCCTTGTCTTCTTCCCTTTCTTCTCTTTTTGGCATTTGCTCAGTTTTCATCCTGAGGAAGCTGTACTCAGTCTAGCTTCTGGCCCTCCTTTTGCATTTCTTCCTCTAAATCTCAAATTTCTATATTTTAAGCCTAAGAAGGTTTCCTTATAGGGGACAAGAAGAAAGAGGTACTTTTAGGGAGTCTGGTTTTTTTCCTTCTGTGTTGGATGCTGTTCATCTTGGTTTCCAATATCCTCTTCCCATCATCTTACCAGAAACTTGCTTTAAATGATGCCTTGTCTGTAGATGAAAAAGCCACCTGCCCAGTCCCTTCCTGTCCTGAGAAATCCCTCTTTTGTCCTTTTTCTTGCTCTAACCAGGGGTAATTAGCATGCCACATGTGTACCAACTCATGGAAGATGAGGTGCTTGAGCCACCAACTTTTGATGAGGCTTCTCAATTTCCTGAGGAGCCACTTCTGCTCCCCTGCTCCACCTTTACCCCCAGAGACAGTGCTTTTCCCTGTATTTTATTTAGACATGTGATGGGAATGAGAGAAGTTGTTGAGTTTGAGTCTCTGACCTTCTCCCAGTAGACTGATGGATTGATGGGTCCCAATAGGTTACCCAAGGTGAATGGAGGAGGAATAGGAGAAGTGGGGTAGGGTGGGAAGGCCATTCCTTAGGTGAGGTGGAGAGTCTAATTGAATCCTGGCCTCTGAAGAGAAAAGGGATGTTGGGGGAGCAGAGAAATGTGCTATGGAATTTTTTGGCAAACACTAAGGAGCTCTTTTCTCTAGACCCCCAATCCATCTACTTTCCCTTCCTCTGTCACCTGCTCTTTTCCCCACAACAAAACAATATAATAGACTTTTCTGTCAGAAAAACCCACTTACATTCTTTACACCAAGACCAGTCAGACAGTTGTCAATTTTTGTCACACCAATAATCTGCAAGCTTCTTGGTATCCTAAACTTACCTCTTCAGAACCATAATCAATTGCTCCCGTTCATACTGGCAAATATTGTAGAGGGAACTGTCCAGCAAGAGAATCTGTGAGCACACAGCCCTGACCGCTCCAGGGAAGCAGTATTCTTGTCTCTTAAGTGTAAAGCAGCCCCAAGTCAATATTAGAGATGGAAGCTAAAACCTGGATTCCAAGCTCTGTGTCTGCTGTGATCATCTCTGCCTCTGAGATCCTTGAATCCATTTAATTTAACCATAAGCTAAAATTGATAAAAAAAAATCTAGGAGCTGCATTTGTTGGGGGAGCTTGTGAGTCTTTGAAATAATATATTTACATCTCTGAGCACAACTCAACTCCAGAACATCTCTGATGAACCATGGGTGTAGAAGCTGCCACACCCCAAAAGACAGAAGAGGATAAAAATTTAATAAAATTATACTACCTTGTATAAATATGAAAC
>JAQQSW010019934.1:0-10948 GCA_028646575.1 Pseudocheirus occidentalis
CATGACAATGCAAGGAACTGTATTAAAGGGTCGCAGCATCAGGAAGGTTGAGAACTGCTGCTAGTCCAGTGTCCCATTGTAAGTGCTTGTTGGGAATTATGGATAGGCAGCTGTAACAAACAGGGCAGAAACAGACCCAGAAGGGTCCAGGGCTCCCACCCCCTTAGCAATTCTGTCAGAACTAGGACTCGCCCCTGGGGAAGGGCTGCTTCTTAACCCCACCCTCCAAGGTGTCTCTGTCCTCTTCCTTCCCACCTCATGCTGCCAGTTGGGAACATCTCTGTGACTTGGGACTGACTGGACATGCTCTGGCTGCTTGTTGTCAGAGGCCTGTGCTGGCCCTGCTCTGAGCTGTAGCTGCTCCCAGCTGTTTGAGGTGATGCAGTATGTGGGGATGGCAAAACCCACTGGGCAGCTCCTGAGTCTTCGCCATCTTGATTCCAGCAGCGTAGAGTCCTCCATCAAACCCTTCTGGTATCTCATCTCTGGGTTGTGACCTTCATCCATGACACTTTCTTCATCACTAGCATCTCTTTCCTCCCAGTGACCCTTGTTCTTGTTCTGCTGGGTACCATTTCACTCATTAACTGGCATTTACAAAATAACTACTATGTGCCAGGCCCTGTGCTTAGCCCTGGGGATACAAAACCCAAGATGAAATGTTTCCTGCCCTCAAAAAGCTCATTATTGGGACTTCTTAACACATGCACAGAAAGATCATTAAAGAATAGTTTTGGGGCAGCTAGGAGGCACAGTGAATAGAGAACCAGTCCTGGAGTCAGGAGGACCACAGTTCAAATGTGACCTCAGACACTTTAACACTTACTAGCCATGTGACCTTGGGCAAGTCATTTAACCCCAACTGCCCATCTTCCAACCTGCAAAAAAAAAAGCGAGGGAGAAGGAATCTGGATATGTTTCTTGTAGGAACTGACAGTGAAAGGGGTGCTTGGTGGGAAGTTTAAAGGGAGGGGAAGAGGAGACAATGAGGAGGAAGAGGCATGGAGACGGGAGATGAGCTGTGGACAGGTACTCCTCCAGCCCGTGCAAAGGGAATGGAAGAAAGTCGAAGAGGCCCCAGGTCTCACTGCATAGCGGAAACATCTTGTCATGCCATGTCGAGCCCCACAGAAAAGCAGAAATAAATTCCTTTCTAGTAGTAGGAAAAGCAAAGGAAATAGAAATAGAGCCTTTCCTGTGCATCCCTGCCAAGGCCTCCCTGGGAGCCTCTTCCAAAATGTCCATCGTAATCTTGTTTTGGAAACCACGGTGGGGGGCAGTCAATGGGCATCCTCCAGTTACTTAATACCAATGGATTCATTGAATGAATTGATTCATTCTTCTTAATTTCTGCATATCTACATGCTATCTCCCCCCATAGAAGGTAAGCCCCTTGAGGGGGGCTTTGTTTTCTGCCCGACAGTGTTTAATACACAGGAGATCATCAATTCACATTTATTGGCTGATCTACACCCACCCCACACACATACATACATAATACATGCATACAGATAGACACATGTATTTTATATATGTATATATGTGTGTATGTGTTTGTGCATGTATACACACATATATACACAAATACACAATACATGTATCTACATATTTATATATTCACACACATACATGCACACATCTATCTATCTATATCTGTATATCTATATCTGCAAACTTACCCTGATTTGATCAATTTAATGAAACCTACAGGGTTGCTATCATAGGCAAACAAGAGATTATGTGAAGGGGTGAGGTGGGAAAATTTCTTCTGTTATGGGAAGGCTTTGTTCCTCTAGGGGAATATGTGTTTATTGTATTACTTGTAGAATTTCAATCTAATAGTTGTCTACCAGGAAAGACGCAAGTGCTTCCTTCAGAACAGTGGGCCATCTGCCCCCAGAGGTATAGTCAGGAGCCGTATTTGCTCTTTACCCAATGTGTTGGCTAATTTCCCTGGCTTGGGACATCAGCTCCTGATCTGGGCTTGGGCTTGGTCCTCTACATTATGTTCTCTTTAGACAGAGTCTATTTAAAGCTGCTTTCCATGGAGTTTGAAATGGTACACCCTGTTTACAGTTTAGAGCTGAATACCTAATGGCCCCTGGTAGCCTCCCTCCATGATTAAAGAAGGACTGATTTCAGGGAAAGGCCTGGAAACTCTTGCTGATCTCCGAATTCTGTACAAATGATTCTTGAGCTAGGAAGGGCAGTGCCCAAGTTATCCTTAGACACTGGTCTCTAAGACTGTAATGAGGTGTTTGTGGGTAGTAGCACCCAATAGGGTTCAATCAGATTGATTTCCACTGTGGGCAGAGGTTTGGGGAATGCGATCCGGAGAAGACCTCATACTTATTTTTGAGAGAAGCATTGTGGTATATTGGAAAGACCACTGGGAGGGCATTCAAGAATTTCAATCTCTAGAGCCAGTTTAGCTACTAATAGCATGACTTTGGGAAAGTGATGTCACTGTTCTTGGACTCCATTTTCTCATCTATAAAATAGTCCAGTTGTAATGGGAGTGTTGTCTAGTAGAAAGAGCCTTGGTTTTGCAGTTAGAAAATGGACATGAGGAAAATTCTATTACCTAGCTCATAAGGTTGTTAGGATGATGAACTGAGGTCATATATGGAAAGGGATTCCCAAGTATCCAAGGGGCACAGTGGAAAAAGTCTGGGTCTGGTATCAAGAGAAACTGGATTCCAATCCCATTTGCTTCTTAATAGCTGTGCGAGCTTGGACAAGTGAGGTAACTTCTCCTTGTGGACCTCAGTCTTCCCTTGTAGAAAATTTGGGGTTGGATCAGTGGTCTCTGAACTCCGTTTCAGATGTAGATTCATGAGACTGAGTATTTTTCAGGAAAACCATCTTTTGGGCTCCTCTTTGACTTTTCTCCTTTTCTGAAACCTTTTTCTTTTTTCTTAAAAAAAAATCGTCTCTTTTATTTTGAAATCACCCAAATATATCCTTTTTCCTTCTATGCCCAGGAAGCCACCCCTTTTAACACAGAATAAAAAAGAAACATGGTGGGGAAGGCAGCCCAATTAGCACATCAAGTGAGACTGACAGTAATACATATATACAACATTCCACTCCAGTGGTTCCTCAGACTGCCAAGAAGGCAGGGAAGCATCTTGTCTGAGGTCTTTCTCTACAGGAGCTGGTGCCCCCATTGGCTATCAGCATCAATTCACCCTTCATTTTCCCCAGAACACTTTCTGGGGAGAAGGTGAGAATGTCCCTGTAGGCTGGCTCCTCTGGCACTGTCTGCTCCAGGCTCCTCTTTTTCCAGATGAGGAAATGGAGGGAGTGCAGAGAGATGAAGGGCCTGACCGAGGTCATGTGCAGGGGAGCTGGGGCCGGGGCTGGGCTCCTCAGATTTCTGGAATAAAAGTCATGACAGATGTAATGATGCTACAGGAGAATTGTCTGCTGAAGGGAATCAGTCACCAGGATCTAGGTCTTTGGGTGCATCTGCACATGTGGAATGGTATTTTAAAAATGAACTGAGCAGAAATGGACTTGGGACTGTTCAGTAAAGGAATGGGGCAGCCCCAGCTCTGTTCCCCCTTGAGGGGGGTCCTTCATTCAACCTCAGGCCATGTGCTGATTACCCCTCTTCTTCCCCTCCCTTCTCCTTCATGCCCTTCCCCCACATCTCCCCACCAAACTTTGGTCCCTGAATTATGGCAAGTCAGGACGAGTGCCCAGACCCGTCGGCTGCAGCTAGCTGGGCACATTAATAAACAGGGAGACAGAAAGGCAGAGGATGGATTAATCAACAGGAGATCCAGGGGTTCATCATACGGGAGGGACGTTGTTCAAAGCTTGCAATTTCCAGTTGCTGGCGTGGAGGAGAAGAATGGGTGCATCTCTACTCTTCTCTCCCTCACCCTGGACCTAGGGGGTGCATTTGTCACCAGTAAGCCCCCATTTTCATAGCCCCCAGATTTTGAATGCAGGGAATTTGAGGAGGGGGACAGCCTCCTTGCCTGCAGGAGTAACTTGGGCCTTTGTTTCATTGCCTTGGATCCAGTTATGGGCACCCAGGTTCTGGTGGTTGGAGTCAATCAAGGCCCGGGTTAGCCACTGAGGTTCTGATACAGACCTGTAATTCCTGCCCTCAGGAGCTTAAAGTCTATAGAAAGAGACTACATGTGCTTAGATAGGCTTATACCAAAGAGATCTAAAGTAAGTTCTTCTATTCCTGGTAATGTTTTTCAGGGCAACGGGCCATGCAAAAGCACTAGCAGCAGGGGGGTGGGGGAGGAACAGGAAAGGGTTCTCTGCAGATGCGTGATGGTCATTTCCCAGGACCAAGCTTTGGACACTCAGGGCTGACCACCCTTAGTTCCAGTTGAATTCAAGTTGTACTGAAGACCCTTCCATGAGGTAGGCGTCATGCTGGGAACCAGGGATGGACAGAGGGGACCACATGGGTCTCTGCTCTTGGTTTTATTTCTTGGGTTGGGGAGAGGGGATGTGCCCTATAAATAGGTAAGGAAAGCCTTAGGAGACACGGAACACTGCAGTTGCAGGGGTAGGGGCCAAGAATGTTGCATTGTGTCCTAGAAGCACTAGGGAGCTCCCAAAGGTGTTGGAGCCGAGGAAAGTCCTGGACAGATTTGGGGTGTTGAAATGTTGGTTTGGCATCTGCGACGAGTGTGGATTGGAGTGGGAAGGGACTGAATGCCAGAAAACTGATGAGGTTATTTCATTAATGAAGGTTTGAACCAGGGAAGAGCCTCTGAAAGTAAGAAGAAGATTGATAATAATGGCAGCTGGGATTTATATCCCACTTTTGAAGGTTCGTGTGTAATTTGTCACATTTATCCATGTCATAACAACCTCGCGACGTGCGGGGTGCACTTATTGTCATTTCTTTTTCCATTTAGCAAATGAAGAAGGTTATCATTCCTATGGTCACTCAGCTGGGATTCTAATGGCACAGTTGAGAGCAGCCCTGGGCTTGGAGTCAGGAGACCTGGGTTTGAATCTCTTGTTATTCCCTCTTTGACCCTGGGCAGTCACTTGGATTTCCCAGACCTCCATTTCCTCGTCTGGGAAACGATAGGGTTTGGATGGGTGCCTCCTGAGGCCACCTCTGGCTCTAAATCTGTGACTGTGGAACCCTGTGGCCATCCTTCCACAATCCCACCTGTCCCCTCCTGCCAAGTCACGGTCTCTTTTCTCATCATTCTAGCACCTGCTCCATGAGCTAACTCTTCTGCTCCATCCCAGGGAGCAAAGGCAGGGCTCTTCCTCCTTTGGGATCCCAGGACTGGGTAGATCCTGACCTGGTGTGTCCAGCTTGTCAGGAGGCTGACTGGCAGATGTAGGGTCTGCTGGAAGAGAACTCAGCCAGGGGTTGCTAAGCTTGGTGGCAACTGAAACCTCTGATGAGTGAAGCTGTACGCAGAGGGCTCGGCATGCGGCCATCCCCTCCATCCTCCATATTTCTAGTTCTCACTTCCTTTCTTCTCTCTTGCAGTGAACAATGATGAGAAGGGGTCCTTGGGCTTTTCAGCTGTGCCACAAGGCAGGTTTTGACAGCAGACGTCCTTTCGAAGGTGTGAACTCAGTGATCTTTCCTAGCCAAGGCTGTCTTCTGTGTGATCCTATTCAGGATATAATTCCTCACAGAGAGGATGAAAGTTCCTTTCTGACATGGCCTTCTCTGTCTCTCCTGCACAGCAGGGCCATGTGGTGAACACCTCACTGAGGCTTTCTTTTCCTTGAAGACGTGGACCAGATGCCGTCTTCTGCAGGAGGACTTCCTGGGTTCCCTCAACTATGAGAGCCCTATCTCTCCAACTGCCTTCCTTTGTGTGTGCATGTGCGTGTGTGTGTGTGTGTTTCCTTATTTCATTCACTAGAACATAAGTGTTTTGTAAAGACTCTTTCATTCTTTGCATCAGAATCTGCAAATGCTTACTGATTGCCAGATTAATTTTGAGAGGCAGGACCTATGTTATTAGAAGTCGCTGTTTTACCATGGACCTGTGGTTCCTGAACAGGGCTCCAAACTTTTTTCTTTCAGCCTAAGTCCTAAATCCAATTAATCTTAGTCTAGTCAGAAATAGGTTAAGGAACAGTTTAACAAACTTAATCAATTTTATTTTTCAATTTACAAATTTTTTTCTCTGGTCTCCCCAATAATGCATTTTATTTTCTGGGGTCCCCTCTCTCTCTCTCTCTCTCTCTCTCTCTCTCTCTCTCTCTCTCTCTGTCTCTCTCTCTCTCTCTGTCTCTCTCTCTCTCTCTGTCTGTCTATCTGTCTGTCTCTGTCTGTCTCTGTCTCTGTCTCTTTGTCTCTCTCTCTCTCTCTCTCTCTGTCTCTCTGTCTCTGTCTCTCTGTCTCTCTGTCTCTCTGTCTCTCTCTCTCTCTCTCTCTGTCTCTCTCTCTCTCTGTTTCTCTCTCCCTCTCTCTCCCTCCATATCTCCTGTTTGGTCATAACATCTTTCCCTATTTTGGCATCTGAAAGGAAATCCTTTCCTTCTTCCTGTAATTTGCTCATGACGTGACATTTAACGTCTGTTGTGTATCCATTTGGAGTTCCTCTTGCTACATGGTGTGAAGTGTTGGTCTAAACCTAATTTCTGCCAAGTTACTTTTCAGTTTTTTTGTTTTCTCTTGGAAGGATATTGAACCCTCATCCACTTGTTGGGCTCTTTGAGTTTATTGTGCACTTGGCTAATATTTTTATTCTTCTGTCTGCTACGTACCTCATCTGTTGCAGTCATCAGCTTCTGTTTTTTTAACCAGTATCAAGGAGAGGGGGATCTGCTTTTTCCGTCTTCTTCATATATTAGTGATTAGTAACCTATCTATGTTTGGAGAAAGGTGGCTGACCAGACAGCCTCAGCTGTTTCTCACAAACCCATTTTCCAGTCTGATTGGGGATTTTTTGAGACTGTGGGAAGGGAACAGTTTTTTTTTTTAAATCTCTCTGATGTATGGGCAGTGTAAGTGGTCAAGGTGAAGGAGGAGTTAGCACAATCCCTGACCCCAAAGAACAAGAAGTTGAGGAACTTTAACTTTTTTCCTTTGTGCACTGCACTTTTTTATGGAAAAGAACAGTTCCCCAGACTCTTCTCATATCCAAATACAACCAACCCCTTTCCTACAGGAACTATCAATGGTATTTACAAAAGCTAATTCTAGAGCCTTTGGTAAATTTAGGACGTGCGAGTTTATTGTTGATGATGCTGCTGAGCATTTGGGTGTTGTATCTTCTTTAAAAGGTGGTCTCCTTTGGGTGCCATCAGAAAAGTGTGTTCAGGGTCATTTTGCAGGCATGGATCTTGGAGGCTGTGCCCACATTCTCTTTTCTGGTGACATTTAAAGATCAAGGGTTTATACACAGAAGACAGCTAGCTGTGGTGATGGCTACATGCCTTGTCTTGAGATTTCTTTGGTCCATGTTAGATTCCACTCAGCAGTTTTTAGTAAGGGGCTAGCTGTGGACGACCCTGGAAACACTAAAGTAAGATGAAAAATTTCACCTAACAGCGCCGAACTGTTGGACTGGATGAGAATCATCTCAGCAGAAAGCTTCATCTAGTGAATGGCTTCACATCTCCTGGCTGCTATACTCATGTTATGACAACTTGGGCTGGAGTTTGCCGTAGAGCAGCATTTGGGGTTGTGATATTGGCTTGTTCTCACCCAGCTGCCAAAATACTTTTCCAGAAGCACAGGTCTCACCAGATGGGTCCTCTGTTCAGGAAACCCTTGGTTCACCCCATTACCCCGGAATAAATTATAAAACATTCTAGGATTCCCAAGCCCTTCCCCATTTTGTTTCTTAGCACACATTATTCCTCTTCCCCTGCCCTGTGGTTGAGCCAGCTGAGCAGTCTTGCTCTTCCTCCCACACGATCTTCCTTTTCTGTCTTCTTACCTTCGCATTGGCTGCAGTGCAAAGTCTCCCCCTCCCCATCCCATTCCCCACCTTGCCCTCCATGCTGAGAAGTGTTTTCTTGGATTCACTGGTTTCCTTCAAGGCAGGGCTGCCAAACACCATCGTTGACATGGAATCTTGCCAGTTCACACCAGCTGCTAGTTCCCACTGCCATGGCTTATATTATGATATATAATGATTGATATGATATGATAGGATTATATATGTATAATAAATGGGAGAGTAGACACAGTTATTAATATTCTCTTAGTCACTTTTTTTTTTTGCTTTTTTGGAGGGGGAAGGCAAGGCAATTGTGGTTCAGCAACTTGCCCAAGGTCACATGGCTGCTAAGTGTTAAGGGGCTAAGGTCAGATTTGCACTCAGGTCCTCCTGACTCCAGGGCTGGTACTCTATTGAATCCACCAACTAGCTGCCCCATTATTCACCTTTTTAAGATATCAAGAAGCTCTGAGCCTTTTAATTTTTTTATTTTTTTCTGTGTCTTTATTGTCTATGTCTATCCTAGACATGCATTATATATTCGTCTCTCAGTGTTCTTACAATTATAAAGCCTTCAGCATAGGTCTCCTCTCTATATACTTGGTGGAATCTGCCTGCTTTTCTTGTTTTCTTGTTCTTTAAGGCTGTTTCTTCCCTTTGGAGCATTGCAGAGACGGATGTCAGAGTTCAAGTGTGGGGATTCTACTGTCCTTGATGGGGGAAAAAAATGTTAAAGGCCTGATTAGAATAGCTTTTGAAAATCCTGTTTGGTCTGTTTCTACACAGGCATTTAGCTTGTCTTTCTGAAGGTTTTCATAGGGAATAAACAGGTTTTCATCAGTGTAATTCAAAAATGAAAAATGTAACGATCCCATTTTCTTTATTGTTTATTTTTTAAAAAATCTTTGACTCAGTAGAACAAATCACCACCTTTTTTCTTGGTTCTTTCTCGCGAGGTTTCTCCCATCTGTGCATCAAAATCTTTCAGGGATCTTTAGAAACTGTAACAAGAGAAATAATCCTGGTTGGAAACTCTGTGATAACCCACATTACCCAAGGCAGGACAACGGTGCTTTCCCAAGGCCTTCACATCAACGTAACGGTAGAGGTGGAGTCCAGCTTGAGGAGGGACTGATTCCCTGGATGGCATGAGGTCTTCCGTATGCCCCGTGTGTGTGTGTCGGGGCGGGGGTGGGGGGAGATTATTGAAGAAATTGTGAGGCTGTCCTGGAGAAAATCAATGATTACCAAAAGGAGCTTGTCCTCATCATTTAGACATGGGAGAGATCAACTGGATGAATCAGTTACTCAGATAACAGAATCCAAACAAACGCCCTATAGAGCTTGTCCAACTGTATGTACATCTAGGGAAGACACTATAGATGGACAGGGAACTTGACCCAGAGCTGAAAAGCTGCAGGAGAGTGGGCTGAGTTAAATTATTAATCTTTTATTTTAAACCCAAGTTCACTGGAATTAATCTCTAATAAAACCTTAATTAAACCCTAAGAAATTACCCATGAAAGGCTCCCTAGAAAGCCCCTCCTGGAAGATTTTGCCTTTAGTCTTTTTATTGTGAAAGTCCCTGGTCAGGAGACCTGAGAGGGTGGAGGGTCAGTGGAAGAAGCCCCAGGCTCCCAAGGCCTGCACCCACTGATTGTGGTAGGAGTGAGTTTGAGACTGGGGCACGTAAGCTGCCTCTCACCACAGCAGTTTTGGGTGCTTCCTTTACCAGGCACCTTGTCCCTTTCTCTCCCCTTCCTGATTTGTGAAAAGAGAAAGTAATAAACCTTATCAATGAAACCTCTGAAAACTGCCTTCACCAGCCTTGTTTCTCCTTGTTCAAACACCCGGGAAGCTCCATGTCCTTGTTTCATAGGATTCAGAGCTGAGAGACCAAACCTATTACTGTTCTACAGAGGAAGAATCTGAGGCCCAGTGAAGCAAAGGGAGACCACACAGGTGGCATATTAGGAGTCAGGCTTCACACCCTCATTTTAGAATCATGTATTTGGGGCTGGGAGAGGCTTCAGACCACCTGGTCCATGTCCCAGGAGCACAGATTTAGAGCTGGAAGACACAGACTCTAGAGGCCACAACACTCCCCCAGTGTTTCAGGGGAGGCAATTGATGCAAAAAAAAAATGCTAAAAAGTAAGAGTCACAGAAATTAGGAGGTAAGTCATGAAAAAGAATCTAATATAGGAGCAGGTGAAATAATGAGGAATGTGAGCATGGAGCTTGACTTGGCAACACCAGGATTGATAAAAGCAGCTTGGCCAAGTGCAACAAAGGTTTGCCACTGTCAAAAAGTCTGGAAGAGGAGTCAGAAACTCTCCAAGCCTGGCCTTTGGTCCACTCCCCAGCAGGTAGCCAGCCTTTGAGGACGCTCACATCGCCACCTCCTGAGGCAGCCCATTGCACCTCAAGGCAGCTCTCAAGCTGGGGAAGTCCTTCTGCAGCAAGCCTCAGTTTGCTTCTCTGAAACTTTCTCCCTGTCTTCTGGGACCAAGGAGAACAAGACTGTAGCTCTTTTCACCTGACAACCCTCCCAGCTCTTGGAGAAGGCTCTCATGTCCCCCAAAGTCTAAACTTTTGCAAGAAAAACATTCCCCCATGATGATATTTGTCCTAAAAATGGCCTTTCTCACTCTCTTCCCAGTGCAAACAATGAAGTCTCTTTTAGAAGATGATGTTTTTAAAAATGTATTATGGTCATTACGTTAGTGAGGGTTAGTTTTTTTTTCTTTTAACTGCTATTGAAAACTATGTGGTTTTTTTTCTAAAGGAATAAAAATTAATGCAAATTGCGAATTCATTTTGGCATCTGGGAGGCCAGAAGAAGGTGGCAGCACTCAAATTTGTCAGTGGTCAAAGTTCTTTCCTTCCCAGTCTGACTCAATAAACTCCATTTGATATAAATCTAAAGCATTCTAAAACAAAACAAACCAAAGAAAAAAATCTGCCGTGATCTCAGTGAGCTCAAGGTTCTTTTGCTGCCATCGATCTCTTGGTTGGGATTTACCACCACCACCACCCCCCCCC
>JAQQSW010019935.1:0-10947 GCA_028646575.1 Pseudocheirus occidentalis
GAATATTTAATTTCAATACTCTATAAGTTACTTGAAAAAATAGGCAAAAAAAATGACTGACTAAATTCCTTTTAAGAGTTTTACAACACAAATATGGTATTGATGCCTAATCCAAGAAAAGTGAAAACCCAGAAGGAAAACTATAGACAAATTTCCTTAATAAATGCTGATGCAAAAAAAAAAAAAACTAAATATAACCGTAGCAAGGATATTACAGCAATATATCAGAAGAATCATACACTCTGACCAGGTGGTATTTATACCAGGGATACAGGACTGGTTCAATGTAAGGAAAACTGTGACTGCAATTGATCATATCAATAACAACAAGAGAAATCATAATTATCTCAGGAGATGTAGAAAAACTCTTGGCTAAATGCAACAGTCATTCTTATCAAAAGCACTAGAAAACATAGGAAGAAATAGAGCTTTTTTTTAAAATGATAAGTAGTATCTGTCTAAAACCATCAATAAACATCATCTGTATTGAGCATAAGCAAGAAGCCTTTCCAATAAGATCAAAGGTGAGGCAAGGATATCTATTATCACCAATATTATTCAATATTATTCTATAAATTTTAGTTGTAGCAATAAAAGAAGAAAAGAAAGTGAAGGAATTAGAGTGGGCACTGAGAGAACAAAACTATCACCTTTTGCAGGTGATATGGGGGTGTACTTAGAGAATCTAAGAGAATTAACTAAAAAACCAATTGGAATAATTGACGACTTTAGCAGAGTTGCAGATACAATATAAACCTACATAAATCACTGACATTTCTACATATTACCAGCAAAGTACAGCAGTAAGAGAGAGAAAGAGAAATTCTATTTAAAATACCTGCATACAATATAAAATACTGGGGAGCCCACCTGCCAAGATAAACCCAGGTAATACAAGAACATAATTACAAGATACTTGACACAAATGAAGACAGATCTAAATAATTGGAAAAAATATCAATTCCTCATGGGTAAAATGAATGAATACAATAAAATTTACAATTCTGCCTAAGTTAATTTACTTATTCAGGGCCATACCAATAAGGCTACAAAAAAAATGTATTTTATACAGCTAGAAAAAAAGAACAAAATTCATTTGTAAAAAGAAAAGGTCAAGAATATTAAGGGAATTAATGAGAAAAAATTAAGGTATGAAGGAAGGTAGCCTAGCTGTACCAGATTTTAAACTATATTATAAAGTTGTAATCATCAAAATAATCTGTTACCAGATAAGAAATAGTCAGTGCAATAAATTAGGCATACATTATACAGGAGTAAATAACCATAATGATCTAATGTTTGATAAATCTATAGAACTAAGCTTTTAAAACAAGAACTCACTACTTTACAGTAAAGAGGGATAGAGGGAGGAATTTCAAAATTCATTTTTTAAATGAATACTAAAAATTGACTTTAAATTTGAAAAAAAAAAGACCTTAAAAATAAAATAAAATACCACATTATGTTTCTTCATTAAAGTCCTCATCTGGAGAAAACATTGTCTCATAGTTCAGAATGTGACAATATCTTTTTGACAGCATCTTGGAGCTGAAAGTGATTTTATAGTCTGAAATACACTTTAAAAAAAGAGAGAATGAACTCCGTCTCATCCAAAAGGGGTGACATCGTTTTACTTAAAGACTTCCACTGAAGCAAATTGAAGAGCTCCTTTTCATCTTGGGATATCTACCTCTAATTGTTAGGAATGATTTTTTCCCCTGTCCTATATCTGCCTCTCTAATTTACAACCCCTTGCTCCTTGCTCTGCTCTCTGAAGCCAAGAAGAACATAGTTATTCCTCTACCTTGGGACAATCTTGCAAATACTTCAAGTCAAATGTTTTCCAGATTATATCACTTACTGACTGCTTGACGTTGGACATGTCTCTTCTCTTTGCTAGGCTTCAGTGATGACATCTCTAATTC
Organism: Pseudocheirus occidentalis; assembly: GCA_028646575.1. Taxonomy (NCBI): domain Eukaryota; kingdom Metazoa; phylum Chordata; class Mammalia; order Diprotodontia; family Pseudocheiridae; genus Pseudocheirus; species Pseudocheirus occidentalis. Next base: position 1,926 of record JAQQSW010019935.1, read on the forward strand.
ATGACACAATATAAAGCACATGATGTACTAGGAACTATATTCAAACCTGAGCTCCACTGCTTCTTATCTGGGTGATTGTGAAAAAGTAACATCCAAAATTCCAGGCGTTGTTGTGTCTCAGGTAAAAAGACTCCGATTATTTTACTCTCAACAAATGATAGTCCTATTCCTATAGCAATTCCATGATTCCATCAAAATTCCAGAATATGGAGATATATATACACACACATATATATATACATACAGAGAGAGAAAAATCTATATAGATAGAAATATCTCTCACTTTCTCTCTCTCATCTCTGTCCATCATCTATCTATCTATCTATCTATCTATCTATCTATCTATCTATCTATCTATCTGTCTATCTAAGTGGCATTGGCTTACCTGTGAACACTTTGCATTTCTCTAGTAAATACTGAGCATTCCTCATTTTTGTTCTCTTTATTCCCCCAGTTCCAGCACATTGTAGGCATTTGCCAGCTGCTTGTTGGCTGAGTGAATATCTCATCTGAGGTCCATATCAATTATCTTAGTAAGTACTCCAGGTACCTCCCACCTCCCATTTTACAAGTGAAGAAATGGTTACCATTGAAGTTAAATGCCTGGTCCTAGGTCACACACTATTAATGCAAAACTGAGATCAGAACACATGGCCTTTCATGCTAAACCTACCATTCTTTACATTCTAGGACTTGTTCCCATTGAGGGAAGGTTTGTTGAGGAAAATTATGTGCATACCATTAAGAGTATACCTTTTTGGCATAAGAACAATATATTTTTAAACTCTCTAAAGAGTTTTTCAAATCTTCATTTATGAACAAATAAAATAATGAGAGATAATTCCATACTATGCATTAATACAATTCCCTCTAAGGTCCTGTACTAGGCAACACTATCCCCAAGTACTATGCCCACTGGAAAATACATCTGTACTTTCTTATACACATTCTAAAACTAACATTTTCCTTTTATGCCAACAGCAATATGTTTAAGATAACAGGCCAAACAGAAAAACCCTCTCAGTTCACATATGAAGAAATTAAAAGTTTAAGAGGCTAATTCTGTTGCTCAAAGACACTCAAGTGTCAAGTGGCAGTAGGTAGGACTCTAGGAAAAAATAAAACAAAGAAAGAAACAAACAAATAAATAAAAAAAAACAAGCACTGTTTCTAGAGTCGTAGAACCTGGGGTCAGATGCTACCTTTGATGCATTGAACCCAGATCTTCTCAATGCAGAGCCAGTCCTTCATGTATGACATTCCCTATTGGCCCTTGTTGCTTGTTTATCCTTAAGCAAATCATTTAACATCTCTTATGCTCAGATTTCCTTCTTGTTAATACGTGATAGTTAGACCCAGTGACTTCTTAGTTCTCTTTTAGCTTTACCACTATGGGTCTCTGATTGTTATCACAACTCTTTAGATCAGTTAGGTTCAATTAGAATCACCTTTTTCCATTCATGTCTGAGACTTAGTGCACAGTAACTAAAGATGCTTGTTTTTCATATTTACTCATTAACATTGTTAGGAGTTTCTAAAACTCTTTTAGAAACAGCCTACCAAAATTATCCAATGTGTGATGTGCCATCTGGATTTCCAAGAATGGGAGTGTAGTCACATGAGAAAAGATACTGTGACTGGTCACATTGTAACCATTGCAACCTTTTCTGTAGTTTCTAGGGTCTTCACTGGCACCACACCCAACTCTTTTTTGTCAGAGTGTGTCTTCTTCTGGCTTTGGCTCTAATTGGATAATTAATTATGGATATCACCCTCCATAAAATCAGTTTTCACCATCCTTCCATGCATATCACACAGCACTCTCTGGGCTTACTTTACCGTCCATACATGCCTGTCCAGCACCCTTGAAATAAGACATAGATGAAAGGCTATTCTCTTTATTGTTCTAGGAATTGAAGCCATTTTAAAAAGAAATTACTTCTTACAAAGAAATTCTAAGCAGAAAAACTGGATGAAAATGGAAACAAATGTAAGATTTTTTTTAATTCATATGATCTAGAGTTGATAGTGTCTTTCACATGATTAATTTTACAAATATGGAAAGTGAGTCATAGTGGAGGCAAACTGTGTCAAGATATTAGGAGATGTCCTGTTTTCCAGGGCTAAAGCCATGCAAGAAAGTGGTGCCCTGATCTTGGCATAACAATAATCCTTTGCATTCACCCTCTGAATGACCTCAGCCCCAACAAAATCCCAGTATTGTTTCATATCACCATCAGGTGGTCTCTGAGCTTGCACAAGCACCTGTAGTACCCATGTTCTGCTTATAGAGTCCTGCTATCAATCAAACTGGTTGTTGTTACCCATCATTGCCCCAGCTACAGTTCACTGTGCAACTATCGCCACAAGTATTGAGATTTCCCCACACTACCTCAAGTCCCCCACTAGGGGCAGGGCTCCCAAATATGTCCTTGTTTGCAAGTTATTTCCATCACTTTGAAATTAAACTTCTGCTTGATTCCTGAATTTTCTGTCCCTATCTTGCTTTGTTCAGCCCATAGCTTAGAGGCTGGTTCTGCTCTGGTTGACATCTGATATAGTACTTATAAACAGGGCTTATATTTGAATATAACTCCAGTGATTTTTTTCCCACTATTATATCATACTTCCTCAACTATATCTTTCAAGGACTGTTGAGCAACCAACAGGAATCTAAGAAAAGTCAAATTAGAATAAATTAGGGAGGGCAGCGAAAAGAGCAGTGGGCTTAGAATTGGGAAGATGTGAATTCAAATTTGTTTTCAGACACTTACTAGATTGTGGAAGAGTCTTTTAACTTTTGCCTCAGCTTCCTCAAGTGAAACATTATAATAATAATAACACTCATCTCCCAGGTTTCATAAGTAACAAATGACATAATAAACAGAGTTTCTGGGTACATGGTAGGCACTGAATAAATGTTTATTCCCTTCCTTTCCTTTGCCTAGTCTTTTGGGACTTTAAATTGGTGATTCTACAGTTTAGGCTTCTCTAAATACTTTCAACTGAGTACTGATAATAATAACTAACATATAGCAGCCTATGTAAGTAAACTCTTTCATTTCCTCTTCTTATAGCACATTGAATCAAGGGTGGTAGTTATCAGCATAACCATTTTCAAGATGAGGAAACTAAAATTGTATAGAATTGAGTGACTTGTCCATAATTGCTTACCTAATAAGGGATAGAAATGGAATTTTAGCCCCAGTCATCCTGATTCCATGTCTGCCACTCTACACACTGTCTCATACCACCTGTCACTCTGCTTTTCATTTTGTAGGTTTGATGAGGTAGGCTCTAGGACTCCCTCAGAGCATGAGGTACATGCTCTGGCCAACCCCTTGAAGTTTAATTGTATATTCCCACTTCATGAGGGTTTTGCAGAGGCCATAAGTATTTCATTGTGGCTAGGCCCAAACCTCTGTTAGTGGCCTGGCCCTGCAATGTCCATCTGCTTCCCACCTTTGAGCCTATCAAAATATATCAATCCATTCTTGCATTGACCTCATTAACTCCTCTTGAAGACCCTCCCCAAACTCCTCCTCTAGACCACCCCTAGATTCCTCTGTATATAAGAATCCCATCTTCACTCCATATTTGTGAGAGCACCACAGAATGCCCTAGCACAGATTTGCTCTGTGAGAGCTCGATAGAACAACCTAGCATAGTCTGGCTCCTTAAGAGACTACCCCATATGGCAAACTTGAACTTTCAATAAGCTTTGTTTTTCTTTGGATGAGAAGACTTGAGTTGAATTCTTTCCACAGAACCCAGCATGTTGGTATTTTGGGGTCTCAGGCAACCCTAATCCTCTTTGGGTATCCTCTTCAGGTTCATATCGACATTGAGGGGAAGAAAAAGTCCATCTAGTCTAATACACCCATTTTCAGATGGGGAAAAAGATGTTCAGGAAAATTCAATGATTTGTCCACATTCACACAGACAGGCATTGACACCTGTCATTTGAACCTAGGTTTTCTATTTTTAGAGCTGAAGCTTCATAAACTTGTATTTACCTAACTTAAACTCCTTCCTACTCACTCTCCCTCTGTCTCTGAGTATCTCTGTCTCTCTCTGTTCTGTGTTTCTGTCTCTATTTTTCTCTGCTTCTCTCTCTGTTTCCTTCTCTCTCCTCTCTCTGTCTGTGTCTGTCTCTATCTCCTCATATATTTGTGTGTGTCTGTGTATTTCCTTAAGATGTTGAATTAAAATAATAAATCAGTATGCATTTATTTAATTCCTACTGTATGTCCAAAAAATCTGCTAATATTGGTTGGCTGTAGTACTTGGATTGTCACTTTCCTCATCAGTACTTTTTAGAATTATTTTATTAAGAGTTTACATGCAGCTCAGACACCATCATTTGCTTGCTTCCTTTCTGATGTCTGCTGGGCATTCATTTGCATTTGTTCACTTTGTATTTATACTGTAAATATTTAAATACCTGCTAGCAGTTGCCACCGTTTGAATATAAATTCCCCCAGGGGAGAACTATTATATTCTTTGTATTTGTTTCTCCCTGATCTAGCAAAATCTCCCTAAATCATTTGACTTGTTTGTTGTTCTAAAGATTGAGGGGGTAGTGTAGACCAGGGAGGAAGGCTTCCTAAAATCCATTTAGGTCTGGTGCTAAAGAAATCACTTTCTGTTTATAGCTTAGACTCCTGAGGTCACTGGGGTCCAGGTGCCATTCTGTGGCATCAAAGCCTTACCTAATTCCCACTTTGAAACAGTAACTTAGTTTGATATTCAGTAGCTCACTTTCTTTTTAGCCTTATGAAATGTTCAGTCTATTTTCGGACTGTTTCTCTCAGAAAACAGATGAGAGTATTGAAATTTGTGCTGAATCAGTCCAAGTGACCTCTTTGTTTCCAGTCTTGTTTTGTCTTCTATCATATGGTAGCATAGAGAAAGGAAGCATGTAATTGGATCCCATCCCCTTAGCCTTAGAAGTACCTGTTAGTCTGTATAATCTCATTTTCCTATAATTTGTCAATAATGGAGTAAATGACAGATAGTAGTCCACCCCCTTTTAGAAATGTGCATCTAACCAGATTGCCTTTTTCTTATTAAAACCTTCTATAAAAATAGCACTGTTTGAATTTGGTGCCTGGATGTCTTCAACACACTTTTGCCTTGAGTTCTACAATAAAATCCTTTAAATTTTCCTTTCCTGGGTTTGCTTCATTATTCAAGGTTAAATTGAGCAAAGGTTTTCTTTTAATCAGAGAAGAGCAATAATCAATCACGTTTGAAATTTAAGGACTTGTTTTCTATTACAAAATTTGCCTGCCAGTTAAAGACACATGTATATTTTCCATGGAATAATCCTTCAGTGTTTCTTCCATTATCTTAAGAAATGAATAAGCAGGGTGTTACAATCAATGAGAAAGAGTGATGGTCAAAGCCATTGGAACCCCTGACTAGAGAAAATTCACCAACCTCAACTGTCCTCCTTTGCTTCAAAGGCTAAACTATTTTTTTGAGTTGCCTGCTTGTCCCATCACCACAGCTAAGCCTTTCTTTACCACAGAAGTCAGGATTTCTTCTCTACTTCCTCTGAACTTTCATTTTTTGTAATCAATTAAAGTAGCATTTATTAAGTTTCTACTTTGTGCAAGACACTATTGGGGCCTGGATCATCTTTAGTTTCATCATTATTATTATTTTAGTTGTCACATTTCCTTCCTGGGTAAACAGATGACAAATAGATACATCTCACATTTCTCTTAAGGTATACTTGAAACAGATAGTTCATCAATTTCCATAAGGCATTGACAAGACATTGTCATAATTCAATACTATTGCTCTTCATTCCTACTCCAAAGCAACTAAAGGAACACAATGGTCCTCAAGTGTATTGTGAATAGATCTGCTTCGAGATTCTAAATAAAACTTAGCAAGGCAGTGGGGTTTGTTAGAAAGTGCTCTGTATCTCAGTCTTGCCTTCAAATGCCAGATCTGGCAACTATAACTTTGGGCATGTCACTTTCCTACTCAGAGTCCCAGTGTCCTCACCAACAAAATGTCATAGATATTAAAGACCCCTTAAACCTTTAAAATTATATGCCTTTTTAGTAAAACACATGCATATGATTCTGATATCAAGAGAGTCAACAATTGTGATATGGTGTACCACAGGATGTATTAGGATGAAATGAGAAGAAATAAATCACAATCAATGTTTATCACATTACAGTAGTATGGGACAACACAGAGGAATCCTATGTATGGTGTATTCAAGATGACTTGTAAGATCCACACCTATTTCCACCAATGAAAATCTACATATTTGTTTAACCAAAGCAGAAGGACAAGGACAACTGGAAGACATTGGAGGGAAGCAAGGTCTAATGTGAAAAAGCAGTTGGCCAAAGTCCATAGAGTATTGATTAGGGAACAACATCAGAGAAGGTTCTGTGGAAATTTCCCAAAAGAATCCAGGTTATATAAATCGAATTGTTCATGTTTACTAAATGTGTTGTCTTGGACAAGTATCTCACCTCTATCAAACTTCTTATCTCTTATTCTTAATTTGAGATAGTTGAAGAAATTTATCTTTAACTTCCACCTATGAGTAGATGACCAGGTGCCATTCCAGCTCCAGATGAATGATCCGATTGTTTCTCTCAGTCTCAGTTCCATCATCTTTAAAGTGAAAATCAGTATTCTACTGGGGGAGGATAGCCCTCTGCAAGTCACCTAAGAAGGCTACTGAGATTCTGAGAGGTAAGCAAAAATACTGCTTTGAAGTTAAATCCAAGCAAGGCAATGATTGTGAGAGAAACATATCTAAGGAGAATTTGTCTTTTCTTTCCCTATTTTGTCAGGGCTCTTCCCTACCTCCAATTAGGCCAAATATCAAAATGTCATTTTATCTTCTGTGTCCTTAATCTTTTTCTCTTTCCCTGATCTCCAGTAGTAGCAAAGAGAGAGATGGGAATCAGGAAAAAGGAAGGAAAGACAAATTCTCAAAAATAAAACATGTCTTTGAATCAATGGCTAGAAGTTCAAGAAAAAGGTTAAAATTCATTAAAGAGGAAAACTGCATAACTAACAGTTGGGAAATGGTCCCTCTCTAAGGTGAGGAGATAATCATTACCTCCTGTCATCAAATTGAGATTTCTTCCTTCACCTTCTGTCTCACATGGTTTGTTTCTTCTCCCAGCCAAGACAAACTCCTCTACATAATAAGTGATCCTAACACATCTATAATTATCATTCTCTCACTTATCTTCAGTTTCTTCCCATTTAAAGGCTGGTACTGCACAGTTTACAAACATATCCACCATGACTCTTTTGTCCTAAAAAAAAATCCTCACTTAATGCTTCCATTCTCACTAGCTATCATGTTATATCTCTCTTCTCTTTTGTGGCTAAACACCTAGAGAATGGCATTTAAAACCAGAGCCCCTAATTCCTTTCCACCTGCTCTCATTTTAAGCGTCAGTAACCTCTCAGATTACAGTCTGACTTCTGACCACATTTTTCAAATTAGATTGCTTTCTTTAAAGTTACTAGTAAACTCTTTCTTGGTAAATCAAATAGTTTTTTCTCAATTTGCAATCTTCTTGACCTCTCCATAGCTTTTAAAATTGCTTATGATTCACTACTCCTTAATATACCCTTCTCCATAGGTTTTTTTTTAATTGCTCTCTTAGTTTTCCTCCTGTGGTGAGTAAAAGCTATAAATGTAAACTGAGTAATATACTCTGAGCTAAATCAGTTTATTAACAGTTATACATATAACTGTTAATAAACAGGTCAGACTGGGCACCTCAGTAAGGTCAGTGACCCCAGTCAGTCTACTTCTGTTAAGGGTGCTACCTGCTTCCCAGTTACTTAAGTTCAAAATCTAGGTGGCAGGTAGACTTCTCACCCTCTCCTGCTCACTACATCTAAATAATTGCCAAGTTATTTCATTTCTCACTTCCTAAAATCTCTCTTACATATGCCTGCTCTTAGCAATCCTGACAAGTGAGCAAGAAGGAAGGACTTTGCCTGCCATTGGACGTGGTGTAGCACTTACACAGCAGAAACAGAAAAGATTGACCTCAACATATCTTCAACTGAAAATAGGAACAGAGAGAGTTACAACCAACTCAGTCATACTGTCATATAGTGATTAATTCACACACATACACACACATGCACACACGTGATCATACCCACATCTGCTAGCTGTGAGACCCTGGATAATCTACTGAAAGTCTTTGTGCTTTTGTTTCCTCAAGTACAAAATGAGGGGCAAGCCACCATGGAGTGAGGGGGAGAGAAGGGAGGGGAGAACATTTGAAACTCAAGGGATTGTGGAACTGAATCTTGTAAACTAAAAGTAAATAAAAGAAATCAATTTTTAAAAAAGAAAAAGAGGGGATTGGATTCAAGAACCTCTAAGACACTTTCCCCCTCAGAATATAAGGTCCTTTGATCTCAAATTCTCTCTCTGATTCTATAACTCACTGAATCTTTCTTCAGTGAAACATTGTATTTACTAATGAACTAAATTATTATTATTTCTCTGAAATCAGATTAAGGAAATATGACCAAGGGTTTAAGCTCTGTGTTTTCACCCACATATTGACATATATATATATATATATATATATATATATATATACAGGAGGGGGGGTCAATTTGTCATGTCTAAAACTTTGTGAACCCATTTGGGGTTTTCTTGGCAAAGATAGTGGAGTGGTTTGATATTTCCTTTTCCAGCTCATTTTACAGATGAAAAAACTGAAACAAATGGGATTAAGTGACTTGCTCAGGGTCATACAACCATCAAGTGCCTGAAGTCAAATTTAAACTCAAAGGCTCCTGACTGAAGTCCCAGGACTCTATCCATTGTGCCACCTAGCTGCACCCTCAATAATTTAACCCTACTTTCTCTTAAATTTCAACAATTAGGCATGTGGAAGCTTGAAGCGAGGCATTAATCTGTAGACAGCCAATGATGACAATAATCATACAGAGAAGTCCTTCCTTTCTGACATTATGTGAATGAATTGAATCTACTGTC